>JBAFTC010000019.1:306249-318882 GCA_037177435.1 Melanotaenia nigrans
CGTAGGAGGCAACAACCCAGCAGCAGGACGCTACCTCCACCTTTGTACAAGGAGGACCAGGAGGAGCACTGCCAGAGTCCTGCAACATGACCTCCAGCAGGACACAGATGTGCACGTGTAGCTCAAACGGTCAGAAACAGACTCCATGAGGGAGGTATGAGGGCCGACGTCCACAGGTGGGGGTTGTGTTTACAGCCCAACACCGTGCAGGACGGTGAGACCACATGCTGGTACTGTTGGTCCTAATGCAAGACAATGCTGGACCTCATGTGGCTGGAGTGTGTCAGCACCAGCTCCATCGCCACCTCATCAGGAGCATGGCCAGGCGTTGTAGGGAGGTCCTACAGGTACGTGGAGGCCACACACACTACTGAGCCTCATTCTGACTTGTTTTAAGGACAATACATCAAAGCTGGATCAGCCTGTAGTGTGTTTTTCCACTTTAGTTTGGACACAAACAAGCCAATAAGATGACGTCAGCATCTTCTGTCACATGGTCAGGAGGTGGACGATGGCCGGAGACGGGAACATCTGAGTCCTGTCCTGAATAACAAAGAGCCTTCAAATATTTATATTATAATTATATATAAATAATATAATATATAAATATTTCCAGTCAGAATAGATGAACATCGGGGCTAAGTTTGACTCACTCAGAGCCTTACCAGAACCTCCGGTTTAAGACTGAACTCTGGAAATGTGACTTCGGTTGTGAAGAATCCTTTCCGTGTTGTTCTTTGCAGATAGCATCGAGGCGAACGTGGAGAACGCTGAGGTCCATGTAGAACGAGGGGCGGAGCAGCTCCAGAGAGCAGCGTACTACCAGGTTGGTGTCAAACAGGCCGCTCAGACCGCCGCTGGTTAATCAACTTCCTGTCTGTAAACCTGCTGCTTCCTCTATCACAGCAAAAGTCCAGGAAGAAGATGTGCATCCTTGCCATGGTGTGCTCCGTCGTACTCACCATCCTCGCCATCATCATCTGGTGGACTTCAAAGTGAGCTGATCGCACCACCAGCGTCCCACCCTCCCCCTCCCACCTGCTAATACCTGCTTGGAATCACAAACTATAAGATCAGCAGAGTCCAACCATCTCATGGCTGGTCAGCATCAGTTCTGTCATCTGAAATGATCACGTCTTTCTGATTTGTAAAATAGTTGAAACTGCTGCTGTAAGTAAGAAGGAAACCGAGGACTGATGGTAAGGGAGACCCTGAGATCTGAAACTCCGTCGTTGTCCTCATATATTTATTTCGTCTTATATTCCGCACTAATACTAGCCACACTGTATTTCACATGTAAAATAAGTGTTGGAGTGACTTAAAAACATGCATCTTGTCTTTATATTCTGTTATTTTAATGTTTTTTTCTATAACTTGTGGGCGCTGCTGTGGTTCATGGTCTCATAGTGACACAGTAGTCTGGAGGTGGTCCATGTTGTACAAGTTCAGCTGAGTCCACGTCTAAAGTCTGTGTTACGAAGGACCATGAAATGGAAGAGTGATCTTCAGAAAACATGTTTTAAGTTAATTTCTATGACTCCAGACTGAATATGTAATAAATGTCTTAAAGCACTGCTGGAGTTTGGTGTTTCCTCTCGGGGTGGACACGGAGTTTCCTCACTTACACTTTTCTGCTTAGTTTAAAGGGAAGTGTAGTTTGTCCTTTTTTACTTTCAACATTGAACTCAGAAAACTTAATAATATACAACATCAACAAAAAGACCTGTAAGAGGCTGATGCAGGTTTTTTGAAAATTTCCAGGTGACTTTTAAAGGTGACAGAAGAATGTGATCTATCATTAAACTTCTTAAAGACGACTTCTTCCTTATAATTCAAATTTTTGTTGCACCGATACGATGTCACACGTACCTGCTGCATCTGCCGCTATCCAGCTGATACCCCGCCGACCAGGTGAGAGTCCCGTTGCTATGGAAAGACGGAGATCAGGGTTTACTGGACCAGCCCGCACCAGTTGGTGGAAATGGGGATTAAAAGGCTTAAATGGACCCACAGCCAGTATATAATAATGACTCATTCTAGGAGAATAAAACAAAAGTAACTTAAGTAAACTGATTAGATACCAGTAGAACGTTTTTCACATCTTTCTGCAGCTGAAGTAATCGGAGTGAAATAACTATTGTTTTTATTAAGTTACTGAAAAACACATCCCATCAATTCTGAATTACTAATATTTATTCATTTATTTCCACTTTTTGTTATTTAACAGACATATTTAAGTAATTCTATATTTGTTTAATATTTAGCTTGCAGGACAAACGGTCCAAACATAAATCATCTTCTGCAGCTGCTGTGGACGAGCGTCAGCAGCAGGAAGGGTGTCTCTGGTTCTCTCTACTGAAACTATTTTGTTTCTGGTGAAACTCAACGTGAAGCAAACGTTAAAGGAATACATGGTTCACAGAAAGACGGATTCTCTCTTTGTTTTCAATTTGCCAGGATGGTGGCGGTAACAGAAGAACTACTTCCATCCTGAAGTAGTTCAGTACTTTTATTTTACTCTAAGTTCAAGGACACATTAGGAAAACTTTAAAAGAGACGAAACTCCTGAAAACCTTGAAGTTCTCCAGCAGGTGGCAGCTCAGGCTGGGCAGACACCAGTAAGTTACTGGATCATCCTGGAAACCCAAATACTGGAATTCCACTGATCCACAGAGACGTCTTCCAGCTAACCCGTAAGACACAGCCGTCCTCCATCATCAGCTCTAACATGTCGAGCTGTCACTAAGTCATGATAACAGTAATAATAAAGTACTAGTAGTTGTACCATTAGTTGTACTATTCAGAACTATCTTCAGGGTATTAATGCCTGGATCATCTGGATGTAGTTCTGATTGACAAATCATACAGAAACCAACAGAAGTTCCATCAAAACCAGTCCCTAGATGTGGACTGGTAGCTGTGCTTCAGTCCAGCCCTGGTTCGAAGGTCCAGCACAGACCTCATCTAGCAGAGGTCAGTCTATGTTGGATTGTCCAGCAGAGTCCAGGTCCGGCAGAAACCAGTACCGGTTGGACAGTCCCACAGAGTCCAGGTTTAACAGAGACCAACTCGTGTTGGATGGTCCAGCAGAGACCAGCCAGGGTAGGGGGATCCAGCAGAGTCCAGGTCCAGCAGAGAGCAGCAGAGAGCAGATCAGCAGAAATGGATGAGCAGGTGGTCTCTGACTGGATTATCATCATCATTATCATGTTGATCCGGTGGAAAGCAGAGAATTTACTGACACAGAAACAACAGCTGATCTGGAGTCCAACAATAAGGACAGGACCCAGTCCACCCGTCTGCTGGTCAGAGAACTGAGGACATGTAGGACAGGTTGTTTCAGATCAAAGACTGTATTTATTTTTTATTCCCATTTGTTTGTTTTCATGTTCCCGCAGGTCTCTTTATACTGCACAGAAAAGAAACGATCATTCTTCTTTTGAGATGTTCAGATGGTGAATCAGTTCATCAGAGGGAGTACCAGGGGCTCCACCAGGGGTGTGCAGCTTGTTGGGACTTTCATACACAGAGGTTTCAGTTCTCCATGAACAACACCTTAAAATGAGTCGGATGGAGAGTCATTAGGATAGAAGAAAGAAAAGTTCATGAAATTCTGCACTGGATTTATTTTACTTCATATTTTTACAGGGGGAAAGACCAGCAGCTGATTTTGTCTAATTCCTGGTTTGATCAGGAAGGATGTGTCAGAGAAAATACAGTTTGGTTATTTTAGTCTTTGGTTGTTTCAACTGAGGAATGAAAGCTGATGTTCAAACAGTTAGAAATGTTGAACAGACACAAAGAGAAGAAGAAAACATTATGCTTGCAACTGAAAAGTTTCTACATTTAGAAAAACATTCTGGATTATCTACACAGAAGCCTTGTACATCTGGAGGAGAACTTGTGTAGATGCTGTTCCTGGACTTCAGCTTTTAATACCATCATTCCACAACACCTGGTAGGCGAGCTGGGACCTCTGGGCCTCAGCACTCCAGCAGAATAGGCTGCTTGACTTCCTAACTGACCGACCACAGTTGATGTGGGTCAGACAGAACACCTCTGGTGTCATCACCCTCAGCACTGGTGCCCCTCAGGGCTGCATCCTGAGTCTTGCTGTTCACCTTGACAACACACGACTGTTTCCCCAGATATGCCACAAACCACATTGTGAAATTGGCAGATGACACAACAGTGGTGGGCCTCATCAGGGACAGCAACGATCTGGCCGACCTACAGAGAGGAGGTAGAGCTGCTGGTGGGTTGATGCAGAGACAACCGCTTGATCCTGAATGTGGACAAAACCAATGAGATCATTGTCGACTTCAGGAAGAACCAGCCCAGCCACGGCATCACTGGTCAAGAGGGCAAAGCAGTGGATGTGCCTCCCATAGAGGATGAGAAGAGCCCACCTGCTCCCACCATCTTCACCACATTCTACAGGAGCACCATCCTTGCCAGCTGCATCTCTGTGTGGTGTGGACACTACAGTGCCTCTGTCGGGAAGGATGTGAGGTGAGAGGTGAGGACAGCAGCCTGGATCATCGGGACCCCTCTCCCCTCCACCCAGGACTGTTCTCAGAAACACTGTCTCGAGATGATCTGTATTGACTCCTCACACGCCTACCCTGGACTGTTTACCCTACTAGCCTCTGGAAAGAGGGTCCACAGCATTTGCTGCAGGACCACCAGGTTCTGCAACAGCTTTATTTCCCAGGCCTCTGTTAAAACACTTACAGTCATGAATAGCTCTCACTCTTTCTGGACATGACCACTCTGCATTTTAATGTTTTTCCTTTCTGCTATTTATTATTACTATTTAATCTTAAATGATTTTAACAGAGTTGTATATAAAATATAAATATTCAAATCTCTGCGCCTTATCATCACCTGCCCTCATAATGTCTCCTTGCTCCCTCACGTAAACTGAAGCCTGTGCAAACCACATCTCGCTCTGTTTACGCTTGCTGTGTACAAAATGACAATAAAGTCTGTCTAAAATCAAATCATCATTGATGATCTGGGCCCAGAACCTAAAAATGTTCTGCATCCAGAACCGGAAAAGTTCTAGTCCAGAACCTAAGAACTTTCTGGTTGCAGAACCTGAAAACATTCTGCTTCCAAAAACCTACATACAGAAAAAACATTCTGCATCCAGAACGTTAAAGGTTCTAGATCTAGAACCTGGGAATGTTCTAGATTTCAAAAAACAATCTAGACCCAGAACCTGGAAATGTTCTTGATCCAGAAAAAAAATCTGGACCCAGAACCAGAACACTATCTGCTTGCAAAAACGGAAAATGTTCTACATACAGAAAAACGTTCCCCTGGGATTAGATCCATCCCTTAGTGTAGATGGAAGTTTGTGACCTTGTTGTTGCTTTGTAAGGTTGGATATTGGCGTGGGCTTCCTTCTGGCTGCGGGTCCCTGGTGGTTTCCTTTGATGGGGATCTGGACTTGAAGCACAAAATCTGGGAAACGGGAAACTGCAACACCAAAGGTCCAGAAGAAAATCAAGGAGATGCTGAGGTGGACAGTCTGCTGCCAACATTTACCAGTCAGTAAAAGAAAATGCAAAGAGTGAACTTTGGTCATTTATTCTGAGATGGAGGTCTAGAAGTGATGCAACGCTTATGAAACACACAAGAGGTGGATTTTCTTGTTTATTTATTTATTTTTTACACAATTGTTGTCCCAATTTCTGTCCAGATGGTCTTTATCTACTGCAACTCCTTGTCCACCTGGTTAATAGCGGTGATGGTTCCCACTGCACCTGCAGGACTTCCTCTGAGGACACGCAGCTGCAGTGCTGGGTGGAGTCTCTGGCCTCCAACCACAGCTGCAGCCCCGCCTACCCAACTGGAGCACCACCCACCCAGCTGAAGCACTGCCGACCCAGGTGGAACATCCAGCAACTATAAAGAAATGTAAACTGCTACCAATCTCAGATGTATCTGTACATGTTTATTTTATACATTAAAACAAAACACTACATAACTGGCATCATTGCTGTCATTTAGAAGACACTTTTTTCCAGAACGATTTACTGTGGGCTGCATGGCAGACGGATGCTCTACCGACTGAGATATCCAGCTGCACAGTCCGATACCTTTGGCGATACCTGTGGGGGAGACCTGGGTGGGCCTGGGGGTGGTGGGTTGTGAATCTGAGCTCTCCCGCTGTCCTCGTCCCCCTCCTCTCCTTGCTTCCTGGGCATGTGGTGGGTGGGTGGCCGCGGCTTATTGGCTGCGGTGGTGTGTATCCTGGTCACGGGGGACGACTGCCCCTAGCCTGTCCTACCCTGGGGTTCCTCCCGGGAAGCGGGTGTGCCTACTGCTACCAGCGGCTCATTCGCTGGAGGGAGTTTGCTTCCCTCTGATTAGACATCCCTGGACCCCTCTTCTTCCCCACTCTTTCTCACACACTATGTGACCTTCTTGGCTGTACCCTGTGGCAGCTTGCAGTTTTAATTACACTTCAAAACACAAGAACACAATACAAACAACTTTTGGGGGCATGCCATGGTGTGCATGGCAGGCGGGGCTTCTCGGGTGGCCTTGTTCTCAGCACGGCGTGGTTACTACCCCTTCAATTTTAATGAAAAACAACACACAAACAGTCATTAGGTGAGGGCACCTGTGTTTCCTGAGCGCCACCAGGGGTGGGCAGAGGGAGGTGATTGCCTCTGAGCTTTTGGGGCCCTGGGCCCTTCCCTCTGGCTACCCTGGATGGCCGGTACCTGGCAGGGTTGATGGCTTGACCAGGGCCTATGCCCCATGACCGCAGGGTCATGGGGCATAGGCTTCCCTCTGCCACCCTCTGGATGGGACCTGGGTAGGGTTCGTGGTGGGATGGTTTGAATTCATGCTCTGGGATTGCCGTTGATTGCCTGGGTCTCTGTCTTCGTGGTCATATTTGCAGGATCACACTCATCACTGATCCCTCCTCATTCCTCATCTTCCGCATGGTGACACGGTCACTGAGTTGTCCAGTGGGTTTATACACAAACTATTTTTGTTTAAATTTTTCTTTTCCACCTTTTTTATGTGTGTCTTTGGTACTTGTTGGTTGTTGTTGTGATACATCTTGTTGTTGTTGTCTTGGTTATTTTTTTTCAGGAACTCCTGATGATTGTCAGCTTAGTTTAGTTTAAAAGCTATAAGAAATTCTCTGTTGTGTTTCTGTACTGGTGTAAGATGGGTTTCTGGTGTTAAGTTAGATTGAAGGTCGTTCCCTTTATCTCAGCGGTGCCCAAGTCCAGTCCTTGAGAGCTACTATCCTGGAACTTTTAGATGTAGCCCTTCTTTAATACACCTAAATCAAATAGCTCAATTTTCTCCACCCCATGTCATTCAGCTCTGGAGCCACCTGGTAATGAGCCATTCATTTGATTCAGGTGCCACCCTACCATGGTGGAGGAGTTTGCGTGTCCTGATGATCCTAGCGGCTATGTTGTCGGGGGCTTTATGCCTTGGTAGGGTCACCCATGGTAAACAGGTGTCTAGGGGAGGGACCAGATGAAGCGCAACTCAAAAACACCCCTATGATGATGACAAATCATAGACCCAGGTTTCCTTTGTTCAGACATGGGTCACCGGGGCCCCCCTCTGGAGCCAGGCCTGGAGGTGGGGAACGGAGGCAAACGCTTGGTGGCCCAACCTTTGCCCATGAGGCCTGGTCGGGCTCAGCCTAAAAGGGTGACATGGCCCCCTCCTCCCATGGGCACACCACCTGCAGGAGGGGCCATAGGGGTCGGGTGCAGTGTGAGCTGGGCGGCTACCAGAGGCAGGGACCCTGGCAGTCTGATTCTCAGCTCTAGGAACGTGGAACGTCACCTCTCTGGCGGGGAAGGAGCCTGAGTTGGTGCACAAGGTTGAGCGGTTCCGGCTAGATATAGTTGGACTTACCTCAACACACGGCTTGAGCTCTGGAACCACTGTCCTTGAGAGGGGCTGGACCCTCATCCATTCTGGAGTTGCTCCCAGTGAGAGGCGCTGAGCAGGTGTGGGCATGGCGACTTGGCGCCTGAGCATTGGGGTTTACCCCGGTGAACGAAAGTGTAGCCTCCTGACTGTTGTTTGTGCTTATGCACCAAACAGCAGTTCAGAGTACCCACCATTATTGGAGCGGGTGTTGGAGAGCACTCCTTTCGGGGACTCCCTCGTTCTGCTGGGGGACTTCACTGCTCACGTGGGCAATGACAGTGAGACCTGGAGGGGCGTGATTGGGAGGAATGGCCCCCCTGATCTGAATCCGAGTGGTTTTTTGTTGTTGGACATCTGTGCTCGTCATGGATTGTTGAACACCTTGTTCAGGCATAAGGGTGTCCACATGTGCACTTGGCACCAGGACACTCTAGGCTGCAGTTCAATGATCGATCTTTATAGTGGTATCGTTGGACTTGCGGCCACAAGTCCTGGGCACTCGGGTAAAGAGAGGGGCGCAGCTGTCAGCTGATCACCACCTGGTGGTGAGTTGGCTCAGATGGTGGAGAAGGATCAGGCCTGGCAGGCCCAAGCATGTTGTGACGGTCTGCTGGAAACATTTGGCAGAGTCCCTGTTAGAAAGAATTTCAACTCCCATCTCCAGCAGAGCTTCAACCATGTGTCGGGTGAGGCGGGGACATTGAATCCGAGTGGGCTGTATTCCGTGCCTCTATTGTCAAGGCGGCCAGCCATAGCTGTGGCAGTAAGGTCTTCGGTGCCTGTTGTGGCGGTAACCCCCGAACTCGTTGGTGGACACCAGCAGTGAGGGATGTCATCAAATCAATCAACCACCTGGTCCCCACCCTACTTAAAAACACTCCAGTCTCTGCTTCCCTGCCAGATGGTCAACATTGCTAACCCTGTTGATATCCAGCGTTCATCCCTTGTTTCTAGACTTCTGTTGCTGATCTTGCCACGTCTCCTGGATTTCCCCGTGCCTGATTCCCTGTTGGATTTTCCTGCCGTCTGCCTTCTCTGGATTTTGACCCATGCTTTGGACTGACCACTGAGCCTTGCCTTTCACTGATAAGTAACCTGTTTTCTGCCTTCTTGTGTATGACCCTGCCAGCCTCATTACAACTCTTCTGGATTATTGGATTTTCTCTGTTCATGTCTGGAGTCCCCTTTTCAGGATCCTGTACCCCACAGCATATAAGGACCTGGTTGTCACTCCCTGCTGGACTGTCTCTGGATATTGCCTTGGAGCCCCTGTTTCAATAAACACATTTCTTGTTTTATACTCCATCACTGTGTGTGGCTGAATTTCCGGGTCCCCCCTTGACAATTCATTACAGATCCAAAAGTTTTGAATTTCATAATTCCAGCATTTTGTTAATTGTTTTGTGCTTTTTTTTAAGTGCATGGGTGTATATTTTTATTTTGTAGTTTATTTAAGTAAAGGACAAGGTTCTATGCGCCAGACAGTTAGTCTTCACACCTGCTCCTCATATGGGGGAAGAGAGGGTAGAAGATGCTGGTGGAGGGGAGGGACTGGAGGGGATCCTTTTGTATAGTGATGGGGGAAGGAGTGTCAGGATGAATGAGTCAGGAGACCTGATGATATGAACATGGAGCATTGGGATGAACAGACCCCTCCCCACAAAGATCCATTCATTGTGGCTTAGACATGCTGATTATAACAACGCTGCTCCATCTGCACAGACACCCCCTTAGAATCACATTCTCAGTCTTAATTGTGGGTCTGGTCCAGAATATATGTTCATCTTTGATTCCAGGACTGTAGAAAATTCAAGTTTATTCACAGTTTGAACGGAATTCATAATTGTACCAAACTAGACAAAAAAGGACTGAAATGATAACAATAATCACTCAACATCAATACACTGTAAAATATAACTGGTTGGCTGTACTAAAAAAAATCTGCAATCTGTTGCATCAAAAAATAAAGTTTTCATTAACTTGAATAAGTGAGTTTAATTAACTAGAATGAAGTGAGTACAAGTTAAATGAACCTGATAAATCTGAGTTTGCAGTAAGTACACAAGGTAGTGAAAGAAACTTGATAAATTTCACATAAATTAGAAAAGAAAATTAAAAAGATGTTGTTTTTGTAAAGAAACATAAAGAGACCTGAGGCCTGTAGTACAAAGCAGGATAACGTATCTGGGCTATCTCTCCATTACCTGGCTTGACTTACTCAGACATTTGCAATCCTGAAAAGTGATACTATAAAGCTGGCTATCAATTGGGTTATTAAATCCAGGGTTTTCCAATCTTGACCAGTGCACACTTACATGAAAAGAGTGGTGTGTGACCACTGGCAAACATGCAGAAACCCTGTAGAGCAGCCTACTTTGCCATGTTTTGGGCAGACACTTCCTCAGTGCCCTTCCTTTCCTTTAGATTTTCCACTGAGAGCGTTTGAGGCTCAGCACCCCCGTGTGAGTGCATTTTATGTTAAATATTAATTCCTCACCATGACTGCACGAGGAGTTGTGCATTCAATAAATTCATGTTTCTGCAGTTCTGCCATGTGTGACCATTATTATTGACCTCATTGTTTCAGATGCAACCCTGGTGGAGCTACATGGACTTGGGAACAATTCAAGAACAAGTACAAAAACAGTTCAAAGCTGTCAGCGGTGAGGCTTTATTTCTTTATCAAAAGGGTACATCTATCCCTAAAAACTCTTTCTCTCCTAAGTGCTAGTCCCATGATCTGCACACCAACATTGTCAGGATCTTCTAAGAATGAGCAGGCCAGTTTCCAAGAAAGCTGATTGGTCAGGAGGCGGTGATCTCTTATCCAGAACATAACTGGCTCCAGAGCAGCTTAGCCGTTCAGCATAAGTTACCATGGTGGTTTACCCGGTAAGCGTCACAGGATGGAAAACCTCGGGTTAACCCCTAAGTTACAGGAAAAAAAAGAAAATCTAGATTCATAGTACAGGCCTCAGGTGAGTAAGCAACAATATAATAATAATAATAATAATAATAATAATAATAATAATAATAATAATAATAATAATAATAATAATAATAAACAATTACTTTTTTTCTGAATAAATTTTACAAAATGCTGAATATAGGAGCAGATAAAATTCCAATAAAGTTTTTCTTTTAGATAAACTTTTAAATGAGCAGCATTCTTATATTAAATTACCTATATAATAATAATAAAAGTATTTATAATGGTAATAATTTAAAATACTTGATTATTTTCCTGAAGAAAAAATATTATCATGATAATGAGAAAAGGTATAAAAATAAGAAAAATGATAAGGACAAAATGCAGATGGAATAGAATAACAATAAGTTTTATTAAAGACAAAGTTAAGTTGTAAGGTGTATGAAAGATTCAAAGGAGCAAATTTTTTCAGAGGCAAGAGGAAATAATAAGACCTTGAAATTAATTCCAAAAGATACAGGAAGCCAGTGAGGAGCAGCCAGTACTTAGGTGATGTGCATCTGCCCAGATGAGGTGTTGTGTAACACCATTTATCTGTCAGTGCTTTTAATCTTATGGCTGATGAGTGCTTTACTGCTGCTGTAAAATGTGATCATTGCAAAGGTAGAGTGCAATGCAAACCTCAAGACTACGTGATAGAGTTCTCTCCACCAAAGAAGCCATATTCCACTGCAATAAAGACCTCCAAAAAGCCAGACAAACAACACCAGACTGAACATTAGCCTGAGTCTTGTGGGACTGAGAATGGTTTAAGGGTTCCAAGCGGATGCTGGTTAGTCTAAAGTCCTGGTACACTGATGCTACATCCTGTTGTCTGGAACGTTGTTTAGAGCATCTTTAAATGAAAATATGTTCTGTTGCTCATATTAACACAGCTATGTGAGTGTGTATATGTTTGGTTGTTGCCATTGTATGGCATGTGTGTGTGTATTTGTGTGTGCGATTTGGTTGTCCCAGATTTGAGAGCAGAGCTCATGGGCACTTTGCCCATTCCAATAAGGGGCCTTTTACTAATTAAGTCCCAGAACAACTGCTTCAAAAATCTAACCTCAGGATTTCCACCCAACCTGTTTTTCAAAGAGACTGCTTTGCTTCCCCTCAGCTACGATTGTACATCTGCACTCATGTGACAGTGTGTATATGGAATGTGTGTGCTCACCAAGGAGTGTCAGACTCATTAAAGCGGAAGTCATGAACACGTTACGAACAAAATTTGATGTGAGATGTAGTAATAAATGTGCATTAAAACACACTTGATGCAAAGCGTTCATGTGCAAGCATTCAAATAGAATGTTAGATCAAAAGTATTTTATTATATTTCTGTGGTCAGAAAGCATAAAAACAAACCTAGTCATCTCAAGGTCCTCCCACAGTTTGCTGCAGGGTTATCAAAGCTCAGCCACAACTTTGTCTTAAAAATGCATGTTGTGCAGCTGTAAGAACTTAAGGACTATTCAGTCATAAATCATGGCTGACAGGAAGACTGCAGCTGTGGACACAGTGCAACTAAATGACAAATTTGGGTTGTTTTATAGAGTTTGTTATACAACACAGAAAATGGTGTTTTGAGTCTGATGGGAACTTAACAGATAAAACACTTCCGGGGAGAGGGGGGTGGGGTTCTTACACACACACACACACACTTCTGTCTGTCTGTCTGTCTATCTATCTATCTATCTATCTATCTATCTATCTATCTATCTATCTATCTATCTATCTAT
>JBAFTC010000019.1:536750-553036 GCA_037177435.1 Melanotaenia nigrans
AGTGTTTGTTTTTTTTTGTTGTGAAAAAGGTTTTTGCTTTTTCCCTTTTTTGAAGGAGGTTTTTTTGAAAAAAAAAAAAAAAAAAAAAAAAAAAAAAAAACGTTCATTTACAGGGTTGCCTTGCTAGTTGCCTCTCATGTCCACCTGCTGTCTGTTGTTCCATTTGTACAACAGCAGCTGAAACTGATCCACATTCAGTTTTAATTCCTAACTGGACACGTTGATATGATGGTAATGATCATGTCTTTCCTTATTTTTTTTTTTTTACCACTGTACTAAAACGTCCACGTTGTCTGCTTACTGGCAAACATTAGACTCAGGCAATACTCAGGACACCTAAGGCCTCTGTTCAAGGAGGACCCCTATATAAGCGGCGAACTACCCTGTCTTCGGTCTCTGCTGTCGGTTAAGATCGAGGTGAAGATACGTCCTGCGCGCGCGGGACGTTTGGGGCGTTTGTAAAGAATTCAAACCAGAACCAGGTGTTTTTTAAACGTCCAGAGCCGAATGAGCAGCGAGGTTCTGTGGTTGTTTCTGTGGGACCGGGACGGACCGGAAGGCGGCAGGACCAGAAGCTCGGTGCCTAGCACGTGGCATGGCGACCGGACTGGATGATGTCTTCATTCAGGCTGAAGACCTGAGAGAAGATCCAGACTGAAGTCGTCAGACTGGTGGACCAGATGGTGACATTTTAAACTGCATACAGGACGATGCTGGGAGGTGTAAAAAATAAATTAAAATAAAATCTAGAGATCTGATTTTTTTCCAGAGCTGCATCATGATTTCAGCTGGCACTGCGGCTTTAACATGAACTCATGCTGCACTGCATCATGGGTACTGAATTATTCGTTTAATTACATTTGACTCTAAAGACGTATTAAATGTTTGTTTGTCCCTCAAACTTTTCTACATTTTAAATGGTAGAAATTTTCCTTGTGTTTTGTTTCAGTGAACGCATGTCTGATTTTGTGTGGGAGATGGATCAGATGACCCTGAAGACGAAGATGAGGGTGAGTTTTTTAGGTGAATGGTGTGCAGTGATGACCAGAACGCTGTTATGATGATTCACAAGACTAGAGTCTCTGATTATACAATGAAGCTCTTTCACAGTGCACTGAACATGCATGATGGCTGATTAACGCCACCCGGAGCAGGTCGGTGTGGATTTAACCCTGTGTTTCATCAGCAGGTGTCCATCAGGGGTCAGCAGATGGAAGGGGACCCTCCAGGTCAGTCTGCCGTCTGACAGGTGGTGGTTGTCTAACGTGGGATGATGATTCACAGACTAGAGTCTCTGAAAAAAGCATGAAGTTGTTTTCACAGTGCACTGACCACAGAACCAGAGGTCTGGTATGTTTGATCCATTCACTGCTCAGCGTAGATTTCTGGCTTGGTGTGTGTAATCGTTTTAACGGTTTGACAGCAGTCAGTGGTTTAAACATTCAGACTGTCTGATCCCAGAACAGTTAGTATTTTAAGTTGTTTTTATGTCTAACTGTACGTTTCTGCTGTTAGGTCACCTACACGGATGGCGGAGGCCAGTCATGTTCATATGTGTAAGTACCAGCTAATGAGGAAACATCACACACACCTGGAAACGTCACACACTCCAGCAGTGGTTCCTGTCATAGTAAGAAATGTGGGTGGCAGATTAATCAGTGACTGGATCATCTTTTTAAAGGGACATGTCAGTAGCGATGTCAGGATTCTAGATGTTCCTGGTACGTTGTTATCCGGAGGATTCTACAGTAACTAACACTAAGTAAACTCACGGGAACACTCCTGATAGATCCTGAAATTTTATTTCTGTATTTTGATACCAACAGAGGTTTAGGAGGGAATCTCTTCCTCTGCTTCCCCAGCAGGAAATGAAAGCAGTACGAGTATTAACACGTGTTTAACTCAGTTTTTCTTCTGGGTTTCATGATCTGATTCAGATGTGATTCTTTATGAGAAGAGATCATAATGAAGCTCTTTACTTAATCGTGATGTTTAATACTTAAATTAATAGAAGACATTGTGACGTCGTGACTCGGGTGGATGGATAACTCATCAGGTTTCATTTTCCTACAATTATTGGCCAAAAGCAGCAGACCTGAAGCTGGAGTACAGAAGCTGTGAATCCAGGATCATCAGTTTGTGTAGAAAGTCTCCTAAACCAGCAATCATGATTAACTCTTCTGTCCTGATTCTTTCTGCCATATAGACGGTCTGGAAATGCCTTGGAATGAAAACCTGAATCCTAAACTAAACCCCAAAACTTGGGAAAAGTCAGCTGCAGGCTGGAAACCAGTGCTCCGCTGGTCTGACTGGTCGATGATGATGCAGTTATTCGGTTCTACTGATGTTAACTGAAGTTTACTCGCAGCGCACTGAGACCGTCAGACTGATGGAGCCACATGGTAACCTGGAGCGTAAACCAAGACCACCGTCAGGTCACCTCCACCGTAGGGCAGGAAGAAACAAAATATTTTCAAAATAAAGAGCATTTCCAAACTGCATGGAAGACTTCAAAATAAACTGCACTGACAAATTAGCTGGTGTTTAACCCTGTGTTGCTGTCTGGATCTGGCCAAGTGGTAGACTCTTATTTTGAAAGGAATTGCTGACAGAACAGAAGTGATGGTAGTATAGCAGCGGTTTTAAATATCTGTTTATACATAAAGTCAACATTCTTCAAGCAGTAGCAACATTTATAAACCAATTTCAAAGCCGGAGCGGCCAGTGTGCAACCGTTCTGACAGTGGACACGAAGTGGTGGCGAGAACCAAGTGGTCACATCCAGTCCGGTTGTGGCTGCAAGCTGAAACCTCCAGCTCCAACGTGGCTGTTAACTTTCTGAATGTGGTGGCATGTTTTAGAAACTACTCAAAGATGCAGCGATTGTCTATCGCTCGCCTAGCGCCAGTAGCCTTTAACTACTATGTGGTGACGTTTTTCTTCCTGGCCTGTGGTGGAGGTGACCTGAGAGTGGAGCCTGCACTGGAACGGCCTCCACAGTGAAGCTCTGCAGCTCCGATAAACAGCTGCTCGGCACACTTGAAGGCTGAACCAGCTGGTCACGCTTGGACTGGGTGGTTCTGCTGCCATTAAACCATCATAATGGACCAGGTTCAGTGTGATGCTGGTGTAACATTAAGAACAAGCTTATAGCAACCAGTGATGTAGTAATTTTGGCCATTTAAAAAGTAATAAAGCCAGTAACGGTGTAAAACGTTTGAGACAAGTTATCCTGATGCATGATTTCTTGACGGCAAACCTTCCTGCAGGTCGTCATTTCCTTGTATAAAATGTGAATCGGTACAGTATTGGCACGTTAACTGTGTATATGGATGGATGGCATACACACCCTGAAGGCAGGAAACACTAAGACGTTAACCTGAGATTTGTCACGTTTTACAGGAGGACTCAGGACTGCAGCCTCTGGTCATCGCGGTAACTGGGAGGATGGTCGTGTACTTCTGAATAGTTACAACCTGGAAGTGTTTAATTTCCATGTTGTAGTTTTTATGAATGTCAGACATGTTGATTTTATGTGAAATAAAGTATTAAACTCCGGTGAACTGGTGTTCTGGTGTTTGTCCTACCAGGAAGTGAGCTCTAGCTGAATGAATCCTGGTCCTACTGACCTCATGTTGACCCGCACATCTTAGTTTTTACAGTGAAGGTCTGTGGTTGAAGGCTGCAGGGTGATGGTCATCAGGGGAAACGTTGGGTTCAGTTCCGCTGGAGGACCAGGGTCCCTCTAAGATTAAAAACCACTTCAGCTACAGATCTACCTGCTGCTGTTTAACTGTTTTTAAGTTGAAGTCGCTTTGGATAAAAGTTGACTGTAGAATGGAAGTAAAGCATTTTGTTTCCTGTTTCGTCACCGTACAGTCTCGGGTTAAATTTGCTCACCTGGAACCGGTCCGACCTGCGGGTCCTTTTAGGAGGCGGACCGGAAGTCTGTCCGCCAGCCCAGTCTTTGTTCTACGAGGTGAACTGGGTTGTACTGTCAGCTGTCAGGTACTGTTTATTAGTATTAAACTAGATTGGAACCAGTTTACAGGACAGAATCGGGAATCCGTGAAGTAAGAACTTCGTCCTGAGTTGTTGGCGTTGTTCGGTGGTTCGATGCTAGCTGCCGGACAAACTGAAGCTAACAGCTCTGAAGGTACAAATCTACTTTTCTTTAAATATTTGTCTGACTTTAGAGACCACAAAACTTAGATTTTAAACTTTTTAGACCACATCAATAGGGAGGCAGACTCCAGTTCTCCGTCTTGTTTTGGGGTGTAAACCCTGTTTTTAGCTGGTTTGTGACCAGTAACCACTGACGGAGGTGACGTAGGATCTTAGGCTGAAAACGGGTACAACCATCTGCTGTTGTTTACAGGTGGGACAAGCCGCGAGAGGTGTTCACTTTACTCTGGAGAAGCTAACTGTCCCCGCAGCAACACTGATGTCAGCTAGCCGTGACCAGAAGACATGTCCGGTCTAAGTTCCCTCTGAGCCCCCCTGGATGGTCCGGTGGCTCTTCAGACCTGTAGATGGTGGACTGTTTCTTCAGACCTGTAGATGGTGGACTGTTTCTCTAACTGTTCCTGTGTTATTAAAGAAAGTAATGTGCGTGGGGCCGTTGGGTCTGTTGGACTGGTTTGTTACACCCACGGGTGCGTTTGGGATCTAAAGACTGGACTGAGTCCTGCAACCAAATATTTCAGCACCACCATCTTACAGGAACCAGACAGAGAAGCTGATCAGGGAGCATCCTGACAAGTTAAAACATTCGGGGACAGATGGCCTCCGTCGTGGGAAGGGCGTGGGGGTGGGTTCGCTCCTGGGGGGCCAGTTCTCCAACTGATACCTCAGCTGTGATGGCTGAGAAGCAGCAGAGAAGGGCGTACTGGAGCGCCAGCGGATGGACCTCCTGGATCTGGGGAGGCTGGAGAAGACGTAGTGACCACGGTGAGGCTGTGGAGGTGTTCTGGGAGGCGCAGGAGAAGCTCCAGCCAGTGGAGATAGAGGATCTTGGAGCAGGGAAACAGGAGACGGACACCATGGTCCAGGTCTCCAGGTGGTGGAGTAAATATCTCCCAACTTCATCCTTCTGGTCCAGAAGAACCGAGCCAGGTGGCCTGAGGAAGAGGAAAGGAGACGATGCTGATGGGAATTTCTCAGATTTTGAAACGCCACCTCCTTCTCCTCCACCCCTCTCTCCACTGACGTCTCCTTTCCGACTCTTTGCTTGCAGCTGGATGGTGGATATCCTTCCAGAGCATTACGACATCTGCTTCAACTTCCTGCGTCACCTGTTTGACCTGTTTGTAGTTGCCTTCCTGTGGACTGTGTCCCCCCCCACCAAGTTAATCCTGGAGGTGTTGGGGGTCCAGGGAGCACTGAGGCTGTGGTTCCACGGGATGGCCATGTTTTTTGTCTCCACGGTGGGAATGGCGGGATTACTGTGGCTTATCCAGGAGTATCTCCCTCAGTTTGCTTTGATCTATGGCATCGTGCAGGCGTTGGTTATCTCCGTCAGCGTCCGGCAGAGCGTGATCCTTGGTGTAGACGACGACAAAGATGAGGAGGAGGAGAAGAAGGCTGATGAAATAAGAGACAGTAAAGAGCATAAAGACAAACTTGTGTCAATGTAGGACATGCTGAAGGTAAGACTTGTCCTAATCTTTTCTTCAAATCCTGTTGCATCAGATTTTATTTTTAATGATCACACAAAGTAAATACAAATCCCAAAGCTCAGAAGATCACATCACTGGAAACTTTTTAAAGCGACAGAGCCAGTAACGCCTGCTAACACCTGCAGCATCACACAAGTTCACCTAGTAAAGGAAAACTGGTCAAACTGGCTGATCGAAGAGGAGATTTTAGAAATATTAAAAATGATAAAAAAAAGTGGTTAATCCACCTTCTCTTCCCAAATCATCATTTTCCCAGTTCAAACATTTCAATGAGACGTTTTTATGTGTTTTGAGCCATCATGGTGTCTGGTTTGTCTGTATGCAGACCACAGACTGATTCCTCTGCAGCAGCATCAGTGTAACGTTTCCCAGCATCAAACTCCTGACCCGGTGGCCGCTGACTTTATCAGTCACTGAGCTCAGAAAGGCTGTGAAAAGAAAAGCCATCAGCAGATAATATATTAACAAAAACATGAAAATATGTAGATGTGGAAGCAGTGACGTGAGCAAACGGTACTCTGGTGGGATGCACCAGCCACAGGGGCTCAGATTAATTCTCAGACCGGTCAAGATGGCCGAGTTGCAGACAGATTTCTTAAAGCTACAGAGAAAACGCTGATTTGTTTTTTCTACTTTAGTATTCTTTAAATAAGTCGTCATCACAGACTGGTCCAGATTTAGATGAACTTTACGTTCGGACACAAAAACTCCTGAGTCATGAAGCGGAGATCATGACTCTCTGACCGTGATGCGTTCAGGTGTCCTTTCGGTCAATGCTGCAGGTTATTAACGGTTAACGAACCAGCATTAAAAACCAGCTGTGATCAGCTTAGATGATCCAAATCATGTGAAGTATTTAATGAATGACATTTTTAAATGTTTGTTGTTTTTAGCTCTGAGAAAGGCTCCATCTGATCTGCCTCACACCAGTGAAGCCTGAGTCGTGTCGGGCAAAGTGAATGTTTCTGGTTTAATATCCAGGCAGAAAGCAGAGCTGAATCAGACTGGAGTTTTCCTCTCAGCATCCACCCTTTGAACATCTCTGAGTGATGCCCTTTTCTCAGTTTTATTTAAATAATCAAAATGGACAAAAACAAATACACATCATTGGAGATGAATGAACGCAAACATCAGCATCTGGATGTTTCTCTGTTCCAGCTTCCTGCTGCTCAGGAGGGATGAACCAGGGTGGAGCTAAACCTTTACATATGAAGGGGCCAGAGGGTGGGCTTGACTTTATCAGGAGGGGTCATATCATAAAGGAAATGATCGTGTTCCTCTCATACACACTTGCATCCACTGCTGTGGTGACTGTCACATTAGAGACATGAGAAATCAAACATCTTTAAAAACCTGGACCTCTAAGTGGAAATATCTGTAACAAGTTAAAAACAGAAAGAGAGAAGTTGGTTGTTTTGGGTGCACTGTGGAGCTTGATAAGGGGATTGGTTCTGGTTTATTGTGTGGTTATGGTGGGAGACTGGATGCTTGTGTGGCTAGCTCCATGTTGGAAGCTGTCGGGCTTCTGATACTGAGGCTGGGGTCGGTCTCCGCCCGATCTGACTTCTTTTTACAAAAAAGTCAGAAATATCTCCCTTTCTCATCATTCTTATATTTTCCTATATGAAATCAGACTGGTGAGCAGGGGCCTCGAGAGCCGCTTTCCTGCAGCTTCTCACGCCACAGCTGACTCAAATGAAACGGTGTATGGCCTACGTAGCGCCATGCTAACATCAGTTAGTGGTCTTAATGTTGTCAGCTGTACTGGCTCAGAGATGAATAGAAACGTACAACCTGATGTTCATATTTTTAATTAGAAAAATTTCTTCAAATTTAATTCAGATTGGTGTGATACTGGTGATCCATGCAGGTCTGGAAAGAAGCTTCTGTCCTAGTCCAGTGACCTGTTAATCACCTCAGGTAGCACCTAAGGTATCCAATCAGATTCCAGCATGAATGTCATGAACCAACACATGGAAACTCCACACACAACCAAAACCTGACCTACATGGTTTAGTTAGAGTGCAGAGTAGTCATCTGCACACACGCACACGGGTTGGTCCAGATCAGCTGTTCACTGTGTGTTTATTCCTTCACAGATGTTGAGAAGACGTCCAGGCGTCCGTCTTTGAGACCCACTACGACTCCACAGCAGGACTTCACCACTGTATGAGTGAAACGCCACTTTCTCCAGACGCTTGACGTTCAGTGCTTTATATATGTTTTTTACACACGTGTGTGTGTTTTCAGTCAGTTTTAACTTTGTCACCAGAGTTTTTCTAAATGTTTTCTAATCAGAAGGGAATGTGTGGGTCTGCCTTTCTGCCTGTTTGCTCGTTATTAGTAGTGGGAAGGATTTCCTCACCACGAGGTTCTGACAGCTCCCACTAGCTGGGAAGTCAAATCCATCATGAGCTGATGAACGGATGTTTATCTTCAACAAACAGATCTTTCATTTACTGCTACCACAAGCTGGTTTAGGATGTTGGTGAAAGGTGAGGTTCCTGGGAGACGACCGGATCCTCTGCAGACAGGAACATGAACCACAGGACTGAGTTGCTGCTTTCCACTTTTTTCTCAGAACGCTAAAACTTTGTGTCTGAAATGGTTTTGATGTTAAACTCTGACCTGACCGGGGTCAGGGGGAGTCTGTAACACACTCATGTATTTATTGTACCTCTGGCCTGCTGCCTTATGTCACTTCCTGTGCCACCATGTTTCCTGTTGGTCCACCTGTGGCTTTCTACCTGCTTCCGGGGATACAGCCTGTCCACTGGCTGCAGAACAAACGGGATCAGCTGAAAATGAGTTGCATCTTTTTTCATCATCCCTCATCAGTTTGCTGCTTCTCTTTAACAATCAGATAAAATGTGTTTGGTTTCTCTCCAGCAGCTTCACATCGCTGGAGTTCAGGAAAATAACGAACTTTCTGAATCTGTGGTTTAATGAATAAAGTTACAGTACCAGTTTCATACACTGAAAGTTCAGTTTCACATGAAGGTGACATGTTGCCTTTACTGTCTCTAACATTTTTTTTTGCACAGAAATGAAAAAATGTTCTTTTAGATTTAGTTTGTTAGACTTCATTTTCTTTTTGATGGCACCAGTCAGAGCACGTGTGCAGCTCCACGTTGCCTTTCATTCACCACGCTGTACCGAGCTTTAATGCAGGGATATCAACACTGATGGTTGTTTAGAAGATAATATGGTGGCCAATGTGCTGGATCACCCGTGGTTCTACTCTGTAGTAAGTGAAGATGGTTCCTGCTGTGATCTGTTGGTGTCCCACGTCAGCATTAAAGCACACCATTCATAAACGTCTTCTGGTCCTCATTCATCAAACAGCTATGATGACCTTTTCATTCGCCAGCAGCTGATGGGCTAAAACGTTGAGCGCATCCAGCTTGATGACCTGCGAACGGGGGCGGAGGATGGAGGTCCTCTCAGGTCACAGTACTGGAGTAACTCCTCCTGCTGGACATCACTTCCTGTCCGACATGGAGACTCCCGTCTCAATGAGGCCAAAAATGAAACTTCATATTGTTAAATGTTTGGGTATTCGGTGGCTAATCACTTTACCTACAGAACGGTTTTATTTAGAGTATAAATATCTCATCTGCTAGCAATAAATCCAATTTTCTACCAATACTTCCAGTATTTTTAATGTCAGTACAATACTAGGTTGTATCTGCTATTTGGTTCTGTTATTGTTATATTATCTCTTAATGTACTGATGCTAATGCTTCGTGCTGCTGCTGTTCTCTTTGTTATTGGTTAGTAATCATGATCATAATTACTGTTTTTTATTATCATTGTTATCATGGGTACATACTGAGTGTGTGTGTGTATGACTACATGAAATCATACAGTTTATAGTTATTTGTATAATCATGAGAAGTCTTTATATTTGTGGTGATTGGCAGAAAACTTGTATGATACTGAATAAATGTTTATTATATATTGTGACACAGCCCATTTAAAATAGCTGCACCTTTCTGCTGCTTGATGGGAATCCTAATAAATGAGAAAATGGAACAAGGAACAAAGCAAACGCCTCTCACCAGCCACAGTGAAGCACGACGGTGGCAGCATCATGACGTGGGGACTAAGAAACCGGTCAGAACTGAGGGAATGACCGCAACCTTTTACATCTTCATAGCTATTTAAAAAAAATCTCCTAAATCTTCATTTTAATTCCAGAATGAAATGCATTCATACAAGAAACCTGCTGCCAACCGAAGAACCTGAAGAACCCTTCATGATGTTTTCCACAGTCTCGTCATATTAACCCATTAAGGCCACTTTACATCGTTCTGTTTGTACTGGTTTACAGTGGAGACCCCAAACATGAACACACCATAGTCGCGTCATGGCTGCCGTTCAAAACTTTAATTTCTATTATTTCTCCAATAATATGTACAGAAAGCTGCATCATCACCAGCAGGAGAAGAACCAACAGGTGGAACACTGAGGAGGCGGGACGAAAGGCAGTGACCCACAGCTTGGAAGCCACAATGATGATGATGATGGAGTCCCGTTGATGACAAAGCTTCAGTCACAGCATTTTCCTTCATTTACCTCACAAACAGCTGCTGTCTGGACACCTCCACCCATCTCCATCCACCTTCATCTACAGTCAGAAATCCTCCAGAGAGCTTCGTGGATGGACTGATGAGTAGAGGATCATCCCATTAATTAGCCTTCATCAAACCAGGTCTAGTCCAGAGACACCATGATCTTCATTCCTAGTCTGAACCCACAGGATGGGGCCAACCTCTGGATTTCACCACATGATTATTTAAGACTTGAAATGTGAGGATTTCTGAAACTCTGTGTCTGGGTTTATCATCCTGAAGTCAAAACTGAGCGTTCGGCCACTTTATCAGCAGCTCAGCCTGAACTCAGAGCAGATCTTCTCATTTCATCCCTGTATT
The DNA here is from genome assembly GCA_037177435.1 of Melanotaenia nigrans. Taxonomy (NCBI): domain Eukaryota; kingdom Metazoa; phylum Chordata; class Actinopteri; order Atheriniformes; family Melanotaeniidae; genus Melanotaenia; species Melanotaenia nigrans. The sequence continues at coordinate 547,363 of JBAFTC010000019.1, forward strand.
TCATTTGTTAAAGATCCGCATGTACATGTAGTTACTGCAGGTAAACCTTACTGGTTTATTTACACCCACACATCTTCTCCCTAAAAACACGCAGCAGCTCAGATTGGAATCGATTAGCCTAGCCCCTGCAGAGGACTCGGTGGTCCATGTAGCTGCAGACTGATAAAGACCGGGCTGTGGTCTGAAGGGGTCCAGGTTAACATGGGATCAAAGCTGAGTGAAGCTTTCAGTCACATCAGAGGTCAACGTTTCTACCAGGAACACGGTTAATCTGATGATTCCGCAGAAGAACTGCTGTCCTCCACGTCTACAGTCAGAGTCACGGGTAAAGGAGAGGTCCTGATCCAGCAGCTGGGACCACGGCCCCAGTCAAGCTTTCTGATAAAAAACATCTAATCAACAATTCCACCGAGATGATGGCTCAGTCCCACCCTGATCACAAGTTAAATGTGGGGAAGAAAGCATCACACTAGTCTAGTCAAATGTCCCTCAACTTCTCTCAGCTAGAAAACCCAGCTGCAGATCAAAATCTGATCCAGAGTCCAGTCCTCAGTTTCCATCCTGACCCTTAATCAGCCTGTGGTCCAACATCAGCAAAAACTAAGACCAGTAAATAAAAAAAACTCATCCAGTGTGCTGAGAATGTACAAGCAGTCCGTCTGCCTCCCCATGCTGCATTTAAGGACACCTCCACATCGCTGAATCCTGCTGGGACACATCCTAGACCTGGACTGGGTGTTTCAGCTCATTCCGAACAAATCACACAATCTGAGGATCTGATCTTTCTGGACATTTAACAGCAGGAACGTCTACCATCAGCCATGTGTCTCCTGAGCCAAATGTGCCCACCATGACATGTCAGAGACGGGAGACGGGGACCGGCCTAAGCCTGGAGACGGGGACCATCATCCGCCTGGAGACGGGGACCGGCCTCTGCCTGGAGACGGGGACCGGCCTCAGCCTGGAGACGGGGACATCCTCCGCCTGGAGACGGGGACCGGCCTCAGCCTGGAGACGGGGACATCCTCCGCCTGGAGACGGAGACATCCTCCGCCTGGAGACAGGGACCGGCCTCAGCCTGGACACGGGGACATCCTCCGCCTGGAGACGGGGACTATCTCTGATGTGTTTTAGGAAACATTCAGACTGTGTGTGATTTGTCATGAATTAGCTGGAACATTTCAAAACACCACAAGACACACTGAACTTCCTCATGTGGACAGGAAGTGATGTAGATGTTCATATCTGTCCGTCAGCAGCTGGACTTTCCTGACATCTGAACCTCTGATGGGACTAAAATAAAACAAATAGTGCAGATTTGTAATGTGACCTCCCCCCTTCACACCTCCCATATCATCCAGCAGTGTTTGCTAGTGGGCGTGTGACCCTCCAGAGGTTGGGGGAGCGGTGGTCGCCCCTTCCCCTCTCTGTCCATGGCCTCTCCTGCCGTGGCCCAGGATGCAGTGAGCACTTCCACAGCCTTCCTCATCCTCGTCTCCTTCACTTTCAGAGGAAGACTCTCCAAACTGTCGGGGCTTCTCATAAATACAGCAGCCTGGAACACAACACAGACAAAACCGGGTCATTAGGAATTCAGATAATGGGACAATATGAGTCTCAGATAATCAATCAAAAGTGTAAAAAATAAATAAATAAACAGAAAACAGAACCAGTGTTTACAGCCATTTTCAGCATTTTAACCCCTAAACCTCCTCTACAACTCTAGGAGCTATCTCTGATATCACCACCACTTTCTTAGGAATGGTGGTGTGTAGCTCTGTGGGGTAAATTATGATGGGCAGCTTACCCTTTACGTGATCTACAGAAGTTTTCCAGGCACTTTTATCCCATCCAACAATTCAGCCGCAAAATGTAGTGTTTATTTGGTAAATAGTACACAATGCATGATCCATGACAACACCATTATTTATCACATTTTCATAACAAAAAATAGATCACTGTCATTACTATTTTGAAAAGAGACCTTTATTTTGTCCTGGAAATTATGATGAAGACACATCCTGTCAAACTTTCCACCAATCAAATAGCTTGAATGGACGGTAACGTCCAATCAGGAGAAGCCAAAGATCAACACGTGAGCAGAAAGTTCTATGTGTGTCTGAAGAGAACAAAAATAATGATTTGGTGCATGGTGGCAATAATCAAAGGCCCTTTATAGATGCTGTCTAGAGCATGTTTATAATGTCTATATATATATATATATATGTGTGTGTCCAAGATCACTTTTGGACACCTTCCAGCCAATCAGAATCGAGTATTCACCCAGACCACGGTATAAATATATATATAATCCCCACATAAAATACACACTCAGTACACGACTGAACACTGGAGTCTGGTGCTTTATAAACACAACTGATTAGAAAGCTTTTAGTTTTTTACTAATTATTTCCAGGATTATAATTTCCATACTATTGTTGACAACAGTTGTCATACTGCCAACAATATCTCATTTTAAATTTGCACACAGAAACAGAGCGACCCCGCCACCCTTTTTATTTTTCCTATTTAAATACATCTCATATCCTTCTATCTTCATCCAACTTCATCCAAATTCAGCAAGAAGCTCCAGAAATCCAGAAGCACGTATTCACCGCGGTGTAACCGCGCAGCAAGCAGGGGTGCACGTCAGGCGTGGAAGTGGTGTGTGTCGGCGGTGATGCTGTAACCGACCTGACGCAGGCGCCGCCCAGGTATAAATCCAGTTTCACGGTTACACACATCCAAGCTCCACAGAAACACCTGGAGAACAAACTGTGTATGAACTCACACTTTGAGGACCTTCTTCCCAGGTGCTCGTTGTCCACAGTGTCACTTGACCACTCCACCTTCTTCTCAGTCTTCCTCTTCCTCAGTTTGATTGTCAGACTTCGTCCCTCCTGTAACACATCAGTTAAACCAAGGATCAGACGTAGAGGCTGAAATGTTCATGTCCAGACTCAACAGACAATCAAACATGAGTTGTCTGGGAGTAATCAGATTACTGTAATAATCTGATCCGACCCATCTGCATGCATTTCTGAAATACCAGAACAAGAGCAAACGTTGGTGGGTTTCCCACCGGAACGACATCGTGTGGAGCTAAATCAGGGCCATAACATCAGCTCATCTGAACAAACGTGGAATTTGGTACCCACCCCTTCTTTATTTTGGTCTCATTTGTGTTCCGTTATGTGTCTGTTAAGCTGTTTACGTCTTCTGTTAATGTTCATGATGAATAAAAAAAGAAAATATTTAAAATTCTCCACTCTAACCCCGCGATTCGTCTACACTGCTGACTGAAACAGCTCTAGCAGCCAAATACTGGTTAGTGGTAAACATTAGAATCTCTGCCAGTTCTATGTTATTAGGTGTTTAGAAGATTCTGTAATTTTCCACGTTTCCTGAAGGGAACGTGATGGAGGGAATGCCTTCAGCCTCCTGTGTTCAGCTGTCACTCAGGAGTCCACGCCCCTATCTTCTGTAACCACGCCCACCGCGCCAGATCAGGACCAAGCGTTTGAACCTGAAAAACAGGAATCTGAAAGCGGAAAATAAAAGTCTGAAATTCAAAAGATAAAATCTGAAACTCAAAGAAAAAAAATCCCAAACTTAAAAAAATTTACACAGTATATATATAAAATACTGCAAATGTATTAATAAAGTTTTTTCTTTTGGAAAAATACAAAAAAAAAAAATCCCACTGAAATTCAATTTGATATAAACATTTGACACATTTAGTTTTATTTTGAATCCAATTATTTGTTTTTCAAAGATCAGACAGAAAAATAAATAAATAAAAACGACGCATCACCGTGAGATCAGCAGCTTGTGGCCACGCGTTAGTTAAACACACATTTATGTGCAGTTATCGTTTCATGTGGTTTAAGAGTAAGTATACAATAGTAACTACTAGGTTGTTGGTTCATTAGTAACATGTCACCAAACCGTTTCAGTACTAAATGAATTGGCTAACGCAGTTTTTTCTCATCTAATTAAATTCATGAAAGAGGAGGATCCTTCCAGAAACACCAAGCGACGGTAGCGACATGAATAAAAAGGTCTACCACTGGAAGTAACACCAAGTCACTCATTAAGATAACATGAACATGGATTCACCACAACAGAAGATTAAAAAAAACTATTCACTGAAAAACACCATCCTCACCAGTCTGACGCTCATTTCAGAGCTGGACCAAGACCAGTCTGATTTTAGTGGTATTCTTATCAAATGGAAAGAGATTCAGTAGAAGAGACAGAGGACACGCGAAGGGACGGACTTATTGCACTGATGTCGCTGAAAGAGTCAACAAATAACGGTAATGAATATAGTTTTTATACCAAGTCAGCAAAGACTGATGTATGAGCAGGTTAAGAGCATGAAGAGATGAGAGCTACCTCAGATGAGACGACAAACGGAAGCTGCATGTTAATCTGAGGTATTATTAATAATATTATATTAATATTAAAGGAAAGCGCACAGCTCAGCCCCTACAGTGTTTAAATCCCCCTATGCAGCATGTGGGGGCCCTGTAATACATGTTTGTTCACATTTCTGATCATATCCAACGCTAACACAGTCCATGGCCCCTCACCTCCTGGAGGACCAGATTAATACCCAGCTGCTACTTTTAAGTTTTAAACCAATCAGCCATCACAACAACCAGTCCTCCACCGGTAGTTTTTAGTATTGCTTTGTGAATTTACTTATATTTGTGCTTTACTTTAACGCCTTACTAAGTCCAGTCCATAACACCAGCCCACACACTCCTCTGAGTGGGTCATTTAGCCGACCATGTTAGATGTGGATCGTGGATCTCATCTCCGTGACAACAGCTGAAGACATGCTTCCTCAGTTTGGCTGAAGGTTTCTGGAGTTTAATGGGATCAGAAGATCCTGAGTTCACAGGAAAAACCATCAGACTAAAGAACCTGGCAGATGACGCTGTAGGTGTGATTACATGTTACCTGGAGTATGCACAGGTGATCAGCAGAATGAGGACACGACAAGTCTCAGCATGTGAACACCGTGTTAGCTACCACTGAAACACCTAGATACCGACTCCTCCATCACAGCACCAGCTGGAACAGCTGACGGGTGTCATGACTCTGAGAAGACGATCCAGGAATCAGTCGGACCCCGTGATGAGGAAAACATGAACAAAATTGCAGACTATGACAATGATGCTGGAATCAGCTGTAAAACATGGAATATGGTGGAATTAGCTCTTATATAAGTATGATCCATTACCTCCACCTGTGTAAGAGATTTTCATGGTTCCTGAAGCACATGAAGATAATCTGGAGACGAATAAAATTAATTTAGAGCTCTGTAGCCCACCTGTGATGTTACCTGAACAGGTAACACCAGAAATTTGGGAGAAGGAAAGGGGCCAACAGAAACACTAAATATGTCCTAAAAATGAAGAAATCCAAAACATGCCGCTCCAGAAAACTGAGAAAGCAGCATGTGTTTGTAGTGAAGCATCAGGCTGTTCTGGAGAATAGATCAATCCCCAATAATCCTCAATTAAACTTCTGAAAGGAGAGACTGATGTGTACATAATAATAATAATAATAATAATAATAATAATAATAATAATAATAATAATAATAATAATAAGAAGAAGAAAGAAAGACAGATGGCAGGAAGAGAGACAGATGAATGACAGGT
>JBAFTC010000019.1:774344-785786 GCA_037177435.1 Melanotaenia nigrans
TCTGTCTTTCTGCACCTTATCCTATAACAAGAGCTGCTGTAACAAGTGAATTTCTCCACTGTGAGATAATAAAGTCTAATCTAATCTCTAATCCAATCTAATTACAATCCTCTGCAGACACACCCTGCTGCACACAGTCACAGTTTTCACATGAAGGAGCATCAGTGTATTTTCTGACCACATCTGAAGAAACAGAGAGAAATAAATCCAGCGGTGAAACATGTGACTTCCTGTCAGCAGTGAGCAGGCTATGGCAGTGATTAAATATTTCATGTAGATGTTTGTAGATGTCAGGATGGGACTGGTTGTGGTATGTGTCTGATGAGTGATGGTTTTCTCTACGCTTGGTAACCAGAAAAGGTTCTGGTCCTGGTCTCTGTTAGCTGAGCAGGTCTTTTGATGGTTTGGGTTCTGCAGTTATCCTTTCCTTCTGTGTGTTTCTGTCTGCTTTTACTTCCCAGTGGGTAATGGTTTGATTATACTATCCACCTGCAGTTTATCATCCTGCAGTTCAGGTCTGGTACCGCTGTTGTGCAGGTCACATCTTAGCTGTTCCAGTTAGGTTTTTTTGTAATGATCAAACCATTCCTTCTGACTCCAGACTAATCCACTCACCTGATCAATCTCAAGTTAAAAAATTTACCTGGATGTCATCTATCTTGCCTGGAGACTTGTGCAGAAAGGCGTTTAATACCCCTAAGGGACATTATGAGTATCTGGTAACGCAGTTTGAACTATCTAATACGCCCGCTGTTTTCCAGTTGTTGATAAATGATGTTCTTAGGGACATGGTTGCTCAGTTGGTCTTCGTCTACCTAGACAACATTCTGCTTTTTCTAAGGATGTTGCATACCATAAGAAACACATTTGTGCTGTGCTTCTCCGTCTATTATAGAATAAACTCTACATCAAAGCAGAAAAATGTGAGTTTCACAAAGAGATAACCTCTTTTATTGGGGATATTATCAACACTGATGCCATCTCCATGGATACCCCAATGTTTTAAACAGCTCCAGCGGTTCTTGGGTTTCGCTAATTTTTACCAGCGAGTTATCCGGTCTTATAGTTCCATCTCATCACCCTTACATGCCCTCACATCAACTAAATGCCAATTTGTCTGGTCGGATCAGGCAGACAAGGCATTTAAACATTTGAAAGAGTTGTTTACCTCTGCACCTGTGCTTTGCGCCCCAGGTCCATCACGTCAGTTCATTGTGGAAGTCGATACCTCCAACTTGGGAGCGGGGGAAGTCCTGAGTCAGAGGTATGCAGACAACAAAACTCACCCTGTCAGGATCCTGTCAGCAGCTGAACATAATTATGATGTGGGCAATCGGGAATTGCTAGCAGTGACATTGGCCCTCAAAGAATGGAGACATTGGCTGGAGGGTCCAATGAACCCTTTATAGTAGGGACAGATTACAAAAATTTGGAGTACTTGAAGACGGCTAAGAGACTGAACCCCAGACAAGCCCGATGATCCTTGTTTTTTGGCCATTTTAACTTTTCCTTTTCTTACAGGCCAGGGAGTAAGAATGTAAAGCCTGATGCAATCTCTCGACTCCATGACTCCCTGGAGAGTGAACACTCTGAGGATCCGACAGACTACAGTCTGGATGTTGATCACAAAGTTACTGACTCCCATCAGCAACACCCAGTGCCCGCTCACCTTGTTTCAGAGGTACTATCCTTCTGTCATAGTTCTCATCTGTTTTGTCACCCAAGGGTGAGCAAGACCCTGTTCGTGGTCCAGAATCTTTTCTGGTGGAGTACCCTGGTCCAGGATGTTAAGCTTTGTCATGTCATGTAGACACTGTTGCCAAGCCAAATCCTCTTGTCGTCCACCAATGGGTCTGTTACGACCCCTTCCTGTTCCCAGCTGACCCTGGTCTTGTGTCGATGGATTTTGTTACTGGTCTTTCCCTGTCTAATGGTTGTTCTGTCATACCTGGTTCCTCTTCCTAAGCTGCCCTCGTCTAAGGAGCTCAGCGTCATCCTGTCCAGAGAGATGTTCCATCTCCACAGCCTTCCTGTCAACATCGTCTCGGAACAGGGACCCCAGTTTGTCTCCAGGTTCTCCAGGTTTATCTTTTATGTTTCAGTCCCATTTTGACAGAATAACTTCTGTCTTTTTAACAGAAGCAGCAGCAACACAAGGGACGCTGAATCTCATTCACCAATATGTTCTTATGAATCTTCTCAAATTTGTTCTTAAGTTGAATTTGAGAAGATTTTATTGAAAACTCTCCATCAGATTCATGAACATGTTCGTAGACCACAGAATTGTTTGTGTCTTTCCTCTTAGATTGGTGAATACCAGTCTCTTGTAAATTGAAAGGTCGGACCAGTAAACACCCAAAAATGCCTGTAAAAGGTCGAGACTGTAACATGATAAATAATAATCTGATTCTGCTGCCTATGAGATCACTGGAGTTATCTCATCAAGGTAGAGGTTAAATTGTTGGTGTTGTTTGGTGTAAACAGGCTCCATGGCAGTTATTCACTGTTGCACTGAGTCACTTATCTGTTGGTCAGGTTTCTTTTTATTATGAGCTGGATGTAGATGTATCAGATCTGATTATTACAGTAATCTGATTACTCCCAGTTATCAGATGTTGATAATCATGAAAATGGGCTGAATGAAGTGGTTGAGTATTAGATGAGGGTCCACATATTTGGTAATATCCTCTAATATAAACTCCTGTCGTTTCTTTTTAAAATAAAAACAAATTTTTAATTTGTATTTGTAATTTATGTATTTTTTTATTTTGTATTTCTTTATAAGAAATATTTCAGATGTATGTCATGTTATCTCAATCCAGGGGGTGGAAATGGTTCTGCCTTCTGAACTGACTTAATCATTTCATCATGAGGAGCTTAGTTCGGCTGCCTTTGTGGCTTTTGTTGATTCATTTAGTTGTTCTGTTTTTGTGTTTTGTTTTAGCATCTTTCACTTTTACATCTTTGTCATAATTATTTCATAAGTTTTTTTCTTGTGTTTGTTTTTCCCCCAACTTCTAATTTCTACCAGTCACAGGCAAGTAAGTTAGAACAGAAGCTCATTATTCTCTATAAATATCCACAGTAGAAATGAAAACATGAAATGGAGAAAAGGGGTGAAAAGCCATGTGGATTCCTACCATGAGATAAATACTTTCCACTGGTGGTATGCGGTGTTGCTCTGTAGGCAGCAGAAAGCGGAAGTAGGGGGAGTCCCGGCTGGGCGGGAGTTCCCCTGCTGGCTTCAACTCTGCCTACAGCCTGAGGAACCACAATGGAAACTTTTAAACTAAATATTGAGCGATTTGTTATAAATGAAAAGGACTATAATGCAAAGTTGTGAAATATTAGTCAATCCCTGATGATCAGATAACCTGACGGTTTCTGTGGTTACCTGTAAATAACACCAAGTCATTTAGCTTTAATGTACAACCACAGCCTTTGAGTTTCCACATGGAATTTGTTCTGACCGTGATTTGTTGTGGAAGTAGGAGCCATTTTTATATTATTTCAACACCAGCTTCATCACATATCGCATCTAATGACATAACCACTAACTTAGATCATGGAAACAAACGGAATGTCGGATCATAGTTATTAAGGTGTTGAATTTAATAGTTTCTACAAAGCATTGCAACGTGGACAACTCTGCAGCGATCCAGCAACAAAACACAATCTATCCTGCCAGTGCATGTGTGTGTGGCGTGGTCAAGCCTGCTGCAGCAGCTCGGCAGATTCCCGGCTGAACCCGCTAAAAACGACATTTTGTAAAACTGTATGCAAACATACAGAAAGTACATCAGTATCTCGCTGGAAATACATTGTCTCCATGAAATTGTGTAACATTACACAAGAAACTGTAAAAACACATATGTTAGCTTGAGGCTAATATCTATTAAAAATACCATTGACAAGCTAGTTTAGCATGCGTGAGTAAGGTGATTAAAGCAACTTTGTCCATTAACAAATGTTTACCTCAACAATATTTTCAAATACAAACTGACGAAAATAATTGCAGGCAAATGTTTTCTGGCCATAAAGAAAAACATGAAAACAGACGAAGGGACAACACACAGTGCTTTGCTGCAAGAAATCTCTACACTAGAGGGCTGCTTCACCATTTCTGAACAGAACGTCACAGTATTTTAATGTTTCTTGATTTTCCAGCAATGGAACAATAATGATCAATAATGAGGTAGAAAATAACATCGTTCTTTATGTTATGGCATTATCAGGACATCGAGATTGATTTCTGAAATAATTATAAATAAACACAGAGTTCATAATTATCTGACTGCTTGTATTCATTGATGAAGAAAGTAGCAATGTGCAGTGAAGAAGAAAAGTGAGGATTCAACACATAGCTATGCATCATGATGATCATGTGAAGCACAGCCCCAATAACACTGTCTCAGCAGGGGACTCTGGTCCCAGACAAAGCTTAACAAGTGGCAGATTTCCCCGACTAAATAAAAATAAATAAGAAATTATTGTCAGTAAATGTCCAGCTTCAGTCTGCCATGTTAAAAAACAACAAATCAATACAGAAAGTTTGGTGTCATTTTGGATTCTGAGCTAAATTTTAACAGCCATATTGAAGCAGGAACCCAATCTACCTTCAGCCACCCGAAGAATAAATCCAGAGTAAAGGGGCTAAGGGCTCAGCACGACCTCGAAAATCTTCTTTATCATCTGTTTTCAGTTGTCTTGACTACTTGACTGTACTGTAATGGGGTACGTGTACCTCTTGGGGTACTTGGAGATACACTAGGGCAGTGGTTCCCACCTCTGGAGACATGATGACTACACGCGTGTGGAAATGTGAACATATGAAGGCTTAAATTTAAAATAACTTCTAGATCTTAAAAAGCTACTCTGATCATCATGTGAAATACTAGATTTTTCACACACACACACACATCTGGGATAAAATGTTAGTTGATGTTGTAAATCCGTTGCAATCTGAAAGTTGAACATGTGAATATACATAAATAATAAAGAAATACATTAAATATGTAAATCAAATAAAAAGTTTACATTTCAATTTAAAGAATATATTAAATTGTTCAATTGCATAAATAAATTTAAAATGAAAATATAAAATATTTTATACTCACACACACACACACACACAGAGAAAGGGAACAGATCCAGATCTGGTTCTCACATCTCTACAATGGTTCTGGTTCTGGTCCAAAATGTAGATCTAATCTGCTGACTCCAAATGAATCATTTTCTGAACAATATTTTACTCCCACAAATATGTATAGTGATGCTGTTCTAAAACCGTAAATTATTTGACTTATTTTATATTTTTTATCTACTGTATACAGTACAAATAATTATATAATCATATTGCAGCATATTTATATATTTATCTATGTTATAAGAATATGGCTGTATCATTTTACTGTTTATTGCTGAGGCAGCCTTGTAATTACAATGTATGTACACTAGGGCTGCAACTAATGACTATTCTGATGGTCGATTAGTCCCCGACTATTAAAACGACTAGTCGACCAATCGGATTACGTATCTCATGATCCGCCACCATGTTTTCCCCCGGCGGACTTTACTGCGCATGTGCAACTCTCAGCAGAGATAAAAAAAAAGACGATGTCTCACTCTTTATGTTTTCCCCCTCTTTGCGCATGTGCATTGTGCAACTCTCAGCAGAGATAGGATTAGAAGACGATGTCTCACTCTGGAGTTTTTTTCTTTTTGCCGACAATAGTCGACGGCTAAATTCGTTGTCGACTATTTTTATTGTTGACTATAGTCGACAACGTCGACTCATCGTTGCAGCCCTAGTTCCTATGGGTTATGATAAAAAAGGAAATCCCTATCAAGTATTAAATGTGCTGCTGAGAGTCCTGCTGGGAAAACTGGGCTGCACTGATGGTTTCTGCTGCTGTGCCCAAATGAAAGAGCCGGACACACCAGAGCAGCCAGGGCAGGAAGTCAGCCAGGAGTCCAGCACGATCCAGCAAAAACGCCAAGTCAATCATGATACAAGCAAAGACCAGACGATGTAAAAGAAAACAAAATGTCCAGATTTATAATCATGAGTGTCAGACGAATGAACTTCCATTAAATTTCCGTACATACATCCGTCCTGGAACGTTGGTGTTTTAAGCGAAGCACCAGAAATAAGCCGGAAATAATACCAAAGAAAATAAAGTTAAAATTAACGCTGTGACTCAGTCATGTCAGAAGATTCAGGCTGAACTGCAGCTTTTAAGTCATGAACGTCTGAATCGTTTCATTTGGAGTCAGGAAGCTGTGAGTGTTTCAGAGTAACGTTTCCAGCGATGTGATTGGCTGAGTCGCACCTTGTTGGCGCAGACGATGAAGACGATGCTGTCCATGTTGGCCTGAGAGCCCATCTCCTGCTTCATCTCCCCCAGCCAGCTGTCCAGGGCGTCAAAGCTCTCCCTGAGGCCCACGTCGTACACCAGCAGCACGCCCTGGCTGTCCTTGTAGAACTCGTTACGGACCTGAGACACAGACTGGGTCAGAACCGGGTGCAGCAGCTCCCCCTGCTGGCTGGATGCCCACATCACACCTCCTCCACCCACAATGAACTCACCTCGTAGAAGAAGGGATGTCCTGCCATGTCAAAGATGTTCACTTTGATTTCTCGGTCTCGAACCTGCACTCTGACACACAGAAACACACACATCACTGCTGTGTACAACCATCTACACACACATGGTGAGCAGCGTGTGGACTCACTTGGTGACGCCGTAGTCGATGCCGATCGTGGCCAAATACTTCGGGACGAACCTCTTCTCACAGTAACGCTTGATGATGCAGCTCTGTGGATGAAAACCTGTTCAGACACGACGGAGTCCAGACATGATGGAGTCCATTTCTGACTCTGGCCCGTACAAATACTCACACATTCCTATTTAACTTGACTAGAAATGAGGGCAAAGCCAACATTATTCAAAAAGATGAAGAACTATTCAAAAGATTCAACCAAGGTCAGTCGGCCTGGAGGAGACTTATACTGTTTTGATGGATTAAACAATGAAAAATGTAGCTTGACTGGAATAAACTGTAGTAAATGGAGCCCCCCCCCATCTTTTTTTGTCACAAAGAGTATTACATCTGAATGGCCGTCACAGATGGTCGTCCAGTCACTTTATTCTATCACACACACACACACACACACATATATATTAGGGGTGTAAAAAAATAGTAACTCGAACCGAACCGTTTCGGTACGTTGGTCTCGGTCCGGTTCAGGGCTATGCACGAATAATTTTCCGGAAGTCGTGTTTGTTTATTCAATTTACGGCAGTCACACGCGCAGCACACAGCATGGCCACCTCTCAGCCACCTGAGCTTGAAGATCCGCCTGCGTCCTTAAGATCTCCTGTTTGGGAACATTTTGGTTTCCCAGTGGAATATTGTAATGGAGAAAGAAAAGTTGATAAGACGAAGGTAGTTTGCCGCTTTTGTCACACGACGATTAGGTACGTTTTATGCAACACATCGAACATGTTAGCTCACTTAAAACGGCACCATCCGACAGTTGACTTAACTGCTGCAAAGAGAAAAACTACCCTTGTTCAGACACAATTGCCCGCGGCACTAAAAGCACCTCTGCCCAGCCACTCAGACCGTGCAAAAGCCATCACAAATTCAATTGGCGTTTTCATTGCAATGGATTTAAGGCCATATTCAGTTGTGGAAAATGCTGGATTCCGACACATGCTGAAGGTCATTGAACCCCGCTATGAAGTTCCAACCCGGCCACACTTCAGCCAGAAAATTATACCCAGTCTTTATGAAAAAACTAAATCTGCCATCGTCCAAGAATTATCAAAGGCATGTGCGGTAGCGCTAACAACTGATGGGTGGACATCGAGAGCAAACGAGAGCTACTTAACTGTGACGGCGCATCACATTAACTCCGAGTGGAGCATGGTTAGCTACGTTCTGCAAACTCGTCCCATTTATGAGCAACATACAAGCGCAAACCTGGCAGAGATGCTAAAAGAAACTGTGCAGGAGTGGAAATTGGAGAGGCCAGGAACGAAAATTACAGTTACAACAGATAATGCCCGGAATATTGTCAGTGCAGTCAGCGAATCTGGTCTGGGTCCGCAGATCGGGTGTTTTGCGCACACAATTAATCTTGCTTCACAAAAAGCTACAGAACTCAACCAGATTTCGAGACTGCTTGGCAAAGTGAGACGCATCGTGACTTTCTTTCACCGAAGCCCCACAGCTGCGCACATTTTGGAGAACAAACAGGAGATGCTCAACATCGCAAAACACAAACTTATTCAGGACGTCACCACGAGAGGGAACTCGAGTTATGACATGCTTGTCAGATACCTTGAGCAGCAGGCAGCGGTGTACTCAGCGCTGACCGAGAAGGCTCTGAAGAAGAAAGACATCAGCGTACTGTCTGACGTGGAGGTGAGGACGGCAGAGGAGATAATTGAGGTGCTAAAGCCACTAAAAACGATCACTGCTCTTGTATGCACTGAAGCTTCACCTTCAGCATCAATGATACTGCCCCTTAAAGCCACACTACTCCAATCCATGGAGCCAAATGAGGGAGATAGTGCAACAGTGACCCAGGTCAAGGCTGCCATCAGAGAAAACCTGCAGCAGAGGTACGCCACTTCTCAGGACTTTTTACACAGATGCACAGTGCTGGACCCAAGGTTTAAGACACTTGCTCATGTGGATGATGCCTGTCGGGAAAGGATCTACAACAGCCTCATCAACGAGATTGTGGCCATTCAAGAAGAGGTAATGCATTTTTTCTTTATTTCTTCTTTTAATAATAATTACTGAGAGCAACAATAATGATAATATTCACAATAAAAAGAATAATGTGTCTAAACTACTTTTTGCTCATACTTTTGAACAACTAAAGGCTTTAGTCTTTTAGACTCAATTACAAATATTTGCTTTTTAAATTTTTTTCATTTATAGAGCGAAGAATCCACAGGGGCAGCTGCTTCATCCTCAGAGACAGGACCCGCAGCGGCAAATGAATCCTCACCTCCAGTCAAAAAATCCGCAATGGCTGAACTGTTTGGTGATCTCTTCAAGACACAGGTGGGAAACAAGGATACCTTGCAGCTGGTGAATGAGGAGGTTACCAAATACAAGGCACTGCCTTGTATACCAGCGGACTCTGATCCACTTTTGTGGTGGAAGACCAGTGAGTACATGTACCCCCTGACTGCCAAGCTGGCAAAGCACTACCTCGCCATACCTGCTACCTCCGTCCCTAGTGAGAGGGTATTTTCAACTGCAGGAGACATCGTCACTGCCAGCAGATCTTCTCTTACCAGTGACAATGTGGACAAGTTAATCTTTCTGGCAAAAAATATGAAGCTTGAAAAAAAATAAACATTTCTCAATGCTGGAACTGATTGTGCTGCACTTTACATGTAGAGACATGTTGTTTACTTTGCCAAAATGCAAAAGGATTTTATTTTAGCCTATTAACCGTTATATAAAACTTTATTTGAGTATATCTCATTTGCCAAAAACCTTATTTGTGTTTTATTTATTTCAGACTAGGCTACTGTACATAGTTTAACCATGCAGCCCACACTGCCTTTTCTATTTCCAATACTTTGCAATATAAGTTCCTTATAGTGTTTGCAGTTGGGGACACTGTTTTAATATATTTTTATTTTCAAGAGAAGTGGTTCCCACAGTAATTGTGTCTTTGTTGTTGGACTTTGGGCCTAGAAGCAACACTAAAAACAAGCATTTCTTTTAACAAGACTTGTCTTATGACATTTATCATTATGACAGTGTTATTCATTTTTTCCTCTGTCTATTGTAAGAAAAATTTTATTTAAATGTGTGAATGATTGATTTACAAAAATTCCAGAAAATTGTCATTTGCTTTTACATAGTTTGTACAGTACATAGTTTAACATTGATTCTGGATGTCACAAAGCCTAATTATTCTGTTTATTTAAGTCCCTTTTTAGAACAATGTATAAGTGTTTCAGTCTTTCTGAACCGAATCGAACCGAACCGAGACTTTAAAACCGAAATTTATACCGAACCGAATTATTTGTGAACCGTTACACCCCTACTGGCATGTGAACACAACTGATCCCGGGCCCGGCGCGGGCCCGAGCACGCCGTGTGAAAAGGCCCAGAGACTGCTGAGTTCTTGCCGGTGTTACTGCAGGAAATTATACCTTCCCTGATTTATCAACGTAGTCTACAGATATGTAGCAGGAGTCTTTCGAATTGCTTTAAAACATGGAAGACTCCAGTCAGAGACCTAATGTAAGTATTTAATTTTAATTGTACTGCCAGAATCTGTTTTAATTCTAGTTTTATTCTGAGGATTAATAATTTAGAGGGGATTTAGTTTTGAATTGTTATTGATAGAAGCTTATAGAGAGGAATTGATTTTTCATAGTTGCTTAAGGTTAGCTAATGGTAACTATAGCATACTTATCCATACGCGACATAATTTGATCACTTATAAATGCTTTAGATTCAGAATCATCAGTGGTTGTGTTGCTCACCATGCAGTAGCATGCTCTGTTTATGAATCATTAATAAACATGAAAAACTGTCTGTACTAGCTGCACATCTTAGCTGTCGACCACTACAATAACCCATATTAGCTACCTTCTTTTATCAAGATCACAGAGAAACGCTGTTGATAAATGATGCAACACGATTATCATAAGAAAATATTTTTTTAGACTGTGTTCAGTTGTTTATTGTGTAAATCCTCATTTTATGACTTTCACTAGTGAAGGCTGCTTCTGAAGGAAAATTACACAAGTTTTGAGAAAGACATATTTAATGGTCACAATATTGACCTCAAGATAAATCACATGTGCTTCTATTGCTGCATACTTATATTAATAATGTCACTTTTCACCTATAGAATGGCTCCATCCAAGAGGCTGGCAGACATCTAATGACTTTGTTGAATTCCCACCTGAAAAACCCCCAGTGAGCAGCGAGTAGCACAAACATCATCAGTACAGACAACACCACAACAGCCAGCATCAGCACAAGTTCAGCTTGAAATGTCAAATGTTGCTCCTGGAGAAAACAGGATTACTTATTTTAACTTCATATATGTTTAAATTAATCATTAACCATTTGTATAAATCTTTAAAACATGAAATTGAGATAATTTATACATTTTATATTTGGAAGCATATGCTATTTACATTCCACATGATCACCAGGTTATCAAGTAATTTTTTTATATAAAACTCTTTCAGTACTTGGGCAACTTTATCTACTTGGATTTGTTGTCCATTTTCTACTTTAGAAAAGAATAAGACTTTAAAACAAATGTGCTTAAAATTGTTTCTTCTAAATTCTAGAGCTGCATTCACAAATTATCCCCTTGAGGGGCAATTTGTTGTGCAGCCAGCAATGACAATGAAAATGACGCCACATTCAATTTAAAAATAA
>JBAFTC010000019.1:905075-923041 GCA_037177435.1 Melanotaenia nigrans
ATCATAAACCCAGGTTAATGTGGATCTGGATCATAAACCCAGGTTAATCTGGATCTGGATCATAAACCCAGGTTAATCTGGATCTGGATCATAAATTCAGATTAATCTGGGTCTGGATCACAAACTCAGGTTTAGCTGGATCTAGTATTTAAACCGGTTCTAAGTCGGGTCTTGGCTCTAAACCAGCATGGGAACCAGCTTTGTGGAACCTTGTTCATCATCTATTTTCCTGTTTTCAGGCGAGTCCGTTTGACACCAAACCTGCTTCGTACTCTTCATCCTCTGCTAAACCATCATCTCCAGAAGGTGCTGCTTCCTCGGCTCCTGCAGATGAAAACCAGGAGCCGGAGCAGCCTGGGACCCCGGTTCCCTCTGAAGACCCAGAAGCTGCTGACAGTGGTGAGGGCCAGACGTTTTTCCTTTGAGATTATTTTTGTTTTTGTTTTTAAGATTCAGTTCTCTAGTTTCCACTTTCATTCTGTCCTCTGAAACCTTCCGTCTGTCAGTCGACATGAAGGTTCAGCTTTAGCTGGTTTTATTACCTCCGCTCTGAAGGTTACAGAGTAAAAAAAAGTCACAGAGTGTTAAAAGATGAGGAGACACAGCTCTGAATGAATGAACATCAGGTTCATTATCGGTTGTTCATGACCTCTTCAGGTGAGAAGCCCAACGCCCTGGCAGAACCTCGTGGAGAAGAAGAGAACCTCACCAAGAAGGGCAAGAAAAAGAAAACTGTTCACTGGGCCGAGGAGGAGCAGCTCAAACACTACTTCTACTTTGATCTAGATGAGACAGAGAGAGGTAAGGACTGGATCTGTAATCGTGGGTCTGAGATGAGTAAGAGGTTGGAAAATTACAAAAAACCTCAGATTAAAAAAATGATTTAGAAATTTTTTTAACTGCGTTGTTCTTCTTCAGTCAACGTCAACAAGATCAAAGACTTTGGTGAAGCTGCCAAACGAGAGCTGATGATGGACAGACACACGTTTGAGATGGCTCGCCGGCTGTCTCATGACACCATGGAAGAAAGGGTGCCCTGGACCCCCCCGAGACCGCTGACCCTGCCCGGTGGTCTCGGGGTCACCCCTGGAACTAACAGCACAGAGAAGCTGACCCAGAGAGACCGAGAGAAGGGTATCCTGCAGGAGATCTTCCTCAACAAGGAAAGGTGTGACGCTGCACCACAGCTGCTGTTCCTCTTCCATCTTTACCATCAGAATACTGATTACTCTTTGTTTTTTAGTGTTCCCGATAGTCCACATGAACCAGATCCAGAACCATATGAGCCCATGCCCCCACGTCTCATCCCTCTGGACGAAGTATGTATACATAAGCCTGCCCCCCCATCCGGACATATGGCTGTTCTCTCTGGTTCCTTTAACCTGTCTGGTTGTCACTGCAGGAATTCTCTACGCTGGATGATGACTACCCTGAGCCCATGGACACCACATCGCAGCAGGACCTGACCCAGACAGAGAGCTCCAAGCTGCCCCCCGTCCTGGCCAATCTCATGGGGAACCTCAGCAACACCTCACGTAGTCCACAAGCCCCCAGCAATGTGAGCAATCCGGTTCCTCCACCAGTCAACGTCCAAGAGCTGCTTTCATCCATCATGGTAAACATCTGAAGCTCTTTCTGTGTAGAAAGGCACATGTAGGGAAACACACACCTGTAGAGAAACTCATCTGTATCTTACTCTGTGTCTGTCTTCAGGGGGCCTCTGGGAACCAGTCTACGGAGGACCTGATCAAGCAGCCCAACTTCTCAGACAAGATAAAGCAGCTCCTGGGCTCCCTGCAGCAGTCCCCGAACCAGACCGGACCCCCACCAGGTATGTCAACCCCCAGTTCTGCTGTCCCAGCTGGACTTTGTTCTGGACTTTGTCCTCACTGTGTGATCCATCTCTGTCCAGTCAACCAGGGACTTCTGGGACACAACCCCGCCATGAATGCCATGAACACCATGAACAACATGCACATGCAGATGCCCATGAACGGCGGCTACCCACCCAATGGCGCACCTGGCGGTCCCCGCTTCAGCCACCCCCCGCCCCCCCACGGCCACGGTCCGCCTTCAAACCCCGGTGGAGGTCCCCGCATGATGAGCCCACCGCCGGGTCAGGGCCGAGGAGAAAACGGCAACTACTGGGGAGATGACTCAATGAGGGGGGGGCCACACAGAGGGGGGCATTTCCACCGAGGAGGGCGGGGTCGAGGAGGAGAACCGGGCTTTAGGGGCCGAGGACGAGGAGGACCAAGAGGAGGGCACAACAACGTGAACGGTAGGTTGAGGGACGTCCTAGTGGACAAGTCATTACAGGACTGCTCCATTATGGAAACATCTAAACCAGGATCAGCTACGCTGACTAAAACGGCTGCGATTAGCTGTGAGACCGCTAATGGTTTATCGTTTCTGACTGGAAACGAGCCACAACCACAAACTCTTAACACTTAATGATCATGTTCAGAGTGTACTCTCAGATATATATGACATACTCTCAGAAGTAAATTCTGCTGGGACCAACAGGGACTCAACTTTCTGGCTGGTAGGGGCTTTCTATTGAAAGGGGTGCCTACAACAACACAACAGCGGGTCAGACTCGCTTGGTGAAGGGAAGGGTCGTAAAGCAGCTCTGCTGCTCGCTGATCATAATAGCAGTGATTCATGCTTTCACCTCTCCAAAAGTCTCCAAAAGCAGCCGAAAAGGCGCAAACTTGTGTCTAGAGAGGTCTGAATACTTGATAAATATAGCAAAACATTCACTAAGTTGGTAATGGTGACCGCTCCGATGGCAGAAGACCTACTTCTGGTATTTGTCCTGTTTTGTCTTTGAGAAGTGCGCTCGTCATTCTGAACACATGGCCGTATCATAGACTGCATGTAAAAGATGGACGGAGCCTCCACGTCACCCGTAGGTTTCTGAAGAACAAAAGTGAAGCTTGTTGGGCCGAAAACCGACAAAGAGGTGGACTGTGAAGGTGGGGGTGGATGATTTACAACCATCAAACTCCGAGCTAACCGAGCTAACCCCGAGCAACAGTAGCTAACCAGCTAATGGAGATAGGCAGGCTAAAGCTAAGCCGCACTGTTAGCCGGCTAAAAACTGCGATCGTGCTGCACTCTCCCTTCTTTCCGTGGATATTGGCTCTCTGTCAATCATAAAGACACGCCCCTAATTATGACGAATTTCAAGATTAAATAACATCCAAACGGATGAGTTAGATAAAAATTCACCCCCTTCAAAGTTGTCATGAAGGTAAACTTGACCTATTAATCCTAAAATGTTTTTTGTACCAGGCGTTAAACATGTTTATTTCTGCTGTGAAGTTGGTCTTTTTAACATGGGAGTCTGTGGGGATTGACTCTGTGTTGGAGCCCCTAGTGGATGAGGGGGGAACTGCACTTCTTTTGAACTTCCGCATAGGTTTCACATTTTACCGGTGGAGGTTGCTGCTTGGACAGTCCAGAGTGTAACATGGCGATTCATTATTTTGATATTGTGAAATCTAAATGAAAATTTCCCAGACTGACTCCATGTTGTTGTTTCTGCTGTAGATATGTCCAAGAGGCCGGTGTGTCGACACTTCATGATGAAGGGAAGCTGCAGGTACGAGAGCAAATGTGCTTTCTACCACCCTGGCGTTAACGGACCACCGCTGCCCCCCAACTTCCCTGCTAACCAATACAACCAGCACCCCCAGTATGGACACTAGGTGGCAAGCTACCACTTTCTTGAACAGATTCTGGTCCGATCAGATCCGAGGGTTCAGAGTTCCTCTGAGACAACAGGACTTTTTATGCGGATTAGTTTTAACAGTGAGACAGAAACAAGCCGCCCGTCACTGATGTCCTCAGAACCCAGACTCCTCTAAGCCAGATGTGATGCTGCTGTCTGACCCGGATGGAGACCCCACCCCCTCACAGCATGACTGATGGGATACAGTCCTGTCCCGGTTCTGAAACAACAGCATCATCTTTGTGCCGTGTAATTTTCCACCATGACGAACTCTGAGCTGACCAGGAAGCTCTGACGGGTTTTCTTCAGCAGCATGAAATGGACGTGAGGAGCTGATGAAGCTCAGACTTCAGCTGAGAGGGAGACAATCATGATGTGATCAGCTGATCTCAGAGCTGCTGCCTGTCACTCTTATGTGAACCCAGGAAGGGTTTGTGTTGTCAGTGTTTGATGATGATGATGAAGATGAGTGTTTTCTGTGAAAACATTTTTCTGTCTCCTGTGGGACTGTAAGAATGTAATGTTTCTTGTTGTTCCCTCCACCTTTTCGTTTCTTATTTAATACAGTCTTTGAGTTTGGACCAGTTTAAACTGGTTTGTATGAATCTAGAACAACATTCATGTAAATTCATTTTCAGTTCAGTTATTTTCTACACAGCGTATTGAATAAATGTCTAAATACACACGTGGCTGTGTTTTCTCACACATGACAGATAACATCTAAAAATACATCGATGATCTATGGGAGGAAACCAAGACGTCTCCTTTCTAGTAAAAGCAGAGCTGTTTACCTAAAAGCACTTCAGCTCCAGAAAAGGTTGGCAGGATCTGTTAAATGTCAGTAAAAACGTGATCTTCAACCCTTATTTAATTCCCAGTAGAAGTTCAGTCTGACACATTTTTACCCTTTCATGAAGAAACCTTGTTTTGAATGTGATGGCAGCAACACTTGGAACAAGGGCAACTGAAGCCTGGAAAAGTAATCAGTACAAATAAAAACAATTCAACTAATCAGCAGCATGGTATAAAAGGAGTTCTTCAGAGACGCTGTGGCAGATGGACAGAGGTTCACCAATCTGAGACTAAATGAGTATAAAAATTTCAGAAAAATGTCCCTCTGTAAAATTAGAACAATTTGAGGATCCCACCATCTACAGTGTACAATAAAATCAAGAGATTCAGAGAATTGGGAGGAATCTCTGTGCGCATGGGACAAGAGAAGGCTAAAGGTTAAATGCTAGTGATCTTGAGGCTGTAGTTTTTTTCTTTGTTTTTCGTTAATTTTTTCTTAACATTTCCATGAATGGCAAAGTAAGAATTTCACTGTACATGGATATGCTGCTCATATGAATGAAATCCTTTCAATATCAAATCTTTGAATCGTGACGCTTGATGTGGTCTGACCCTATTTTGAGAACAAAAAGTATGGCTATATATTGTTAATTTAACTTTGGCATTATTGAAGCACAGGACTCAGAATACATTGTTTATAGTGAGAATCTCACTTTTGAAAGCATAAAACCAAGCATGGGTTCAGCATGGGACGGTCCATCTCTTTTTGTATTGGCATGAAAAGGAAAATATGTGTTCTGTGGGAGGTCTGCTCTCTGGTTGGACAGTTTGATTTGTCACCATCCAATCAGAAGTGTAAAGATATGGACAAACTTTGCAGCTTCAGAGGCTCACACGCAGTTTTGTGCTTTGCATCTGTAAACAGGGTTTTTAGCAAAAGAACTTTATTTTTATTTCCACAAATACAAACCTACCGCCTCTCTGGCAGATTGTTTTCACAGGGTGACAAGCTGGATTTACAAATGCAAACTGAAATGATTTGCAAACATTAATTTACAACTGCAAAATCTTTATGACTTCATATTGAGCCCATATATTTCATTTATTCACGGAAATAGTTTTTAAAGAAATTGTAAATATCCTCCCCTCTTGTTGTCTGGAGAATGGAGAAGTCGTGTTTGGCTGTGTAATCCAGGAAAGCTGAGCTGTGTCCATTACATCCAGCGATTCATCGAGCTGCAGCGAAAGAATGGATGGATGGCAGAGTAAATGTGCAGTTTAGTGGTTGTGTAGGCAGTAGTGAACAGATTATTTTAATGGGGCACAGGAGGAAAGTTTAAGGGAACCAGGGTGGCAGCCAGCGGAGTTGCTGTTGGATTGGTGATATGGTGATGCGTTTTGGTATAACGTTCAGTATAACGTTCAGTATAACGTTCAGTATAACGTTCAGTATAACGTTCAGTATAACGTTCAGTATAACTTGGCTGGTGTTAGATCCGCTGATTGAGTGGCCGCCAGCTCTTTGATAAGCCTGGCCGCAGGTTTGAGTCCCGGCCGGCGTCTCACCCAGATTCTCTATCAGACCACCAGAGTGAGCTGCTGCTTTTCACCGCTGGAGATACAAGTGAAGACAGAAACACAGCAGCAGCATGCGGCCTCCACCAGTCCATACCGGGAGGCCTTAAAACTGGTTTTACAGCGAAGTGGGAGAGAAAGAGTGTGTCTCAAACAGGGTCTCATGGATATTAAAAGATGATGTTTTAAAAGGTAAAATGATTAATAAACGTCCACATTCTGCTCTTGTCTGGTATACCGCTCGCTAAACAAGACACACCAGATGTTATTGCTGAATACTGAAGATTGTAAGACTCGTTCAGGGAGTTTTTGCATTGAACTTGAAACAGATAAATAATAAAGTCAGTTTTCAAAGATGTCGAACGAACGTTGCGTGCCACACGCATCAGATCCGTGTTGTCAGGGCGGGACTGAGTGCAGCTGGTGAACGGGAAGCGTTGATGGGAGTGGTTCTAACCAAGCCCAGAACAGCAAATATTGAACTGTTCCAACACACAGGGATGGAGCAGCAAAGAGCCAATCAGCACCAAGATCCACATCCTGGTTCCAACAGCAAGTCTGACTTCTGTTTATTCAGTCCGTTACCACAGAACAGTCGGCATGTCTGCAGAGGAACCAAATCAGATCGATTTATCAATCTAACACAAAACAGGAAGATCCAATTAATACACACCTGTATAAGTGTGTTGTTTAAACACATAACAGTGTGTGTTATTTAAACACACTGTCAGAGACTAAGCAACAGAATTAAACCACCAGGAAACAACTCCAGGAAATAATCAGTTCCCCTATTAGTCTTAGTCTGATCCATGTCTGGTTATACGTCCTGACCCAGAACCATCACAGGAACCTGGTTTCAGACCAGGTTCAACAATCGTCATAGCAACAGGCAACATACTCATTTCTGATTGGTTTGTTTTATTGTTGGTCATTGTCCTCCATTTTATCTGTCCTTTCTTGTGCACCAGGATGCTTCAGATTGTGTTTACACAGAAAAACACACACACACATATGAAGCTAATATTTAACAAAGAATTATTGTATAACTTCTTCTTGACTAAACAGAAGAGTTTCCATCAGCGTGAAGGAATCTAGTTAGCACAGTTCCTGCACCTGCTACAGTACTGTACCTCCGATGTTTGTTTCACAATTTACTACAAGAACAATAAAACAAACCAACCAACCAAACTGAATCTGACGGCATATTCATGGTGGTGTTCAAAACAGCCACTGTGTTGATATCCAGTTGCTGGTGTGTGACATGGTGCTGTAGAAAGTTACGAAGTGTGGTTTCTCAGCCTCGGGACGCTGCAGGACAAAGACGGCTCCACGAATGGACATAATAAATGTGACTGTGGCATCAACATGAGTCACAAACAGAATCTTCAGATCTGAAAGTTATGTTGTGTTGATTTAAGCTAAAGAAAAACCTTTGTGTTATTCAGCAGGACAACGATCTGGAGCGACCTGGTCAAAGTCCAGATTTAAATCTTAAACTAGCTGTTCATGCTGAAAAAATCATTTCTGTAAAGAAGAGAGGACCCAGACTCCTCCACAGATGTACGTTATCACAGACATTTGATAAGTGGAACAACCAGTTTTCAGGTTTCATGTTTAACACACAACCAGGCAGGTTTGGATCCATTTTCTGCCTTGTGAATGAAATCATTTCAAGTGATTTTAAATCTACTCAGGTTAAATTTGTCTGATAACTGATTTTATTTGATGATCTGAAACATTGAACAAACATGGAAAAGAAGGATTTGTAAGGGGATAAAATACTGTATATATGTCTATATGTGTGTAATTATTAATGTGTGTTTTCATGTCTTTGTTCAGACATGTAACAAAGCATTTTGACAGGAAGTAACTGGAGCCCAGAAAATGTCAGAAGGGGCGGGGCTTATCCACCACTGACTGCTTCCACTGCTGTTCAGACACGTCAGAGTTAATTTTATAGATTTTTCATTATATTCGTTCCACAGTTGAGATTAAACATTAATTTCTTATGTTAGCTCATAGATGACCTATTTGCATGAAAAGATCAGGTCCAGCTGTGAAGCTGAGACATTTCTCTCTCTCTTAGATTTCACCTGAAAATCTGATTTCTGAACTGATTCAGAAATCTGAGTTGTTTTTGTTTCCAGTGAAGCTGCAGAGGAGACGTGGGTGAGGGGCAGATCTGGACCTGAACAAAGCGGCCATTCACACCCCGAACACGGCCGGGTTGGATTAACTCTTCCTGCCCCGTCTCTGCAGAGAGAAGCTGAACCTCTTTGTTTTCCAGCTGGGTGTTTGCAGCCGTCTCCTTCAGAGCTGCACCTTTGTGAGCTGAGCCAATCACGTAGCGACCAGTCAGCATCCAGGAGTCTGAGCCAAACTGGAGGATGAGGATTGTTCTGGCTATCAAAAAAAATAAAAAAATAAAAAAATAAATAAATGAAGCTCAAACTAAATCATTCATGAAAACGTTTTAACCATAAACACGTTTTACAATCTTATATTCAGCCAAAAGTTTCTTTCTGAGCTTGATTAGATATACTAGTGTGGAAGATGATTAATCATATTTCATGTCTTAGGAAATAAACCATAAACCTCTTTCTTTTGTTCCACACAATATAAAGTAAAAACAAGATAAACTTAACGAGAAGTATGGACAAGAGAGTTTTGAGGTCTTTTTACTTAATAAAGGACTTGAAATGAACTTTTCACCACTTGTTTACTCACATGTTTAAAGTCTAGAATTTTTTTCTAATTTCAGAAACTCTTCCGTGTTTTTTTCGTATAATAAGACGGCTGGTTGTTGCAGGGTGGTGCGTCCAGGGTGGTGCGTCCAGGGTGGTGCGTCCAGGGTGGTGCGTCCAGGGTGGTGCGTCCAGGGTGGCTACGTCGTTTACCACCAGCAGATTAATACAGATTAATTATTAATGACTTCAGTTAAAAGTGATGTCAACCTTCCTGCTGAACGGAGTGAGTTCAGCAGGAAGTGCAAACAAGATTTAATAAAATAAGAATACAACAGAACAATTAAATATATGTTTTTATTCTGTTGGTTTTTCTCTTCCTTCATTTGTTTTACTGTTTTATGATTTAACACTAAGTATTTTCTTCCTTTAACACATTTATATTTCTGTTTGTTAGTATAATTGTTTTTACGTAGCATGTTTTAGGGATGTTTTATCTTTTGTAAGAGCCCTTTGGTCACTGCAGAGTTGTTATAAAGAGCTGTATGAATAAAATATTATTTTATAATTATAAAAAAGGCAAGCAGTTCATACACCCCTACACACGCAGAAACATTCAAATGTTGATGGTCATTTTCTTCAGACTTCCTACAACCAAAGGAAAGAAGTAGTTTTTTAGACTGTCCCACATTTAAGGCACCTGTACCATGAGGTTATAAACATAATCCATATTATAGATTTAAATTAGTATAAATACATCGTCTTCTGTTAAAGGAAAAAAAGTTAAATTCAGAAGAATCATCTTGTTCTGCCTCTTTTGTTTGCAGCCTTTTAGACTTGGAATGAGGGTTTCACCACTTTTTTCAAACATTTCTCACCTAAAGTTTCTTCTGATTTCAGGAAATCTGAGCGAGTGTAATTATCTTCATCACTGGAAAATGATTTCTCTGGATTGTAGTCTGAATGTTAAATGTCGTCTTAGTTTTTCTTTGGATGAAGAGTTTCGAGCAGGATGTCTCAGAGAAAGCACACGGAAATCTCAGATTACCCACGTTCCCCGGGGAGTTTGGTCTGCAAACGAAACGTCACCGAGGAACTCCAGCACAGAGCGGGCGGGGCGAGGGGGAGGGAGGAGGAGGGAACAGGTGTTTAAAACTGGGACAGGTGAGGTCTGAGTCACAGTAAATCCTGGAGCTGCGGTCCACCTGGTCTCAACCTGAGCTGTCAGGAACAGGTAAGCTGCAGACCTGCAGGAACTTTATGCTGGATTCAGTTTCTCATGTTGACCTGAGGGCTCCGGTAGGTCAGGTAGGTCAGGTAGGTCAGGTAGGTCAGGGATCAGCTGCTGCGCTGCTGTTTGCCTTCGTTGAGTGTTGAGGTTTGGGTCAGGCTTTGGTTTGTTTTTATGTGTTGAAGCAGATCCAGAGAAGTTTTCAGTCTAACCTGCAGGATGTTTGGTGATGTCACTTCCTCTCACTTCTCACCTGTCTGTGTTTCCATCAGCCCTCAAACATGATCAAAGCCGTGCTTGCTGTCCTCCTGGTCCTGGTGACCGTGTCCTCCACTTTCGCCAAATACATCCCAAAGACCGGGAAGAGGATCCCACAGACCCTGTCCCGAGGTCGGTGAGGGCCAGCTGCACTCCCGAGCTGCAGAAACTGAGATGAAGGTCTGATTTTAATCTGTGTCTCTGCAGGATGGGGGGATCAGCTGATCTGGGCTCAGACATATGAGGAGGGTCTGTACTGGTCCCGGTCCAGGTGAGAAGCAGTAAAATGTGTGTTTGAGGCAGTCTCAGGCTGAGGTGATGATTAAATGAAGCCGGTTTGTGTTCCAGGAACAAGCCGCTGATGGTCCTGTTTCACTTGGAGGACTGCCCACACAGCCAAGGTGAGTTACTCATGAAAAAACCGGCTGGACCTGTTTGGAGAGTCGTTATTTGCTCACACATCCCACGTTTGTCCTGCAGCGCTGAAGAAAATTTTCTCTGAGGACGACCAGCTACAGAAAACTCTGGATGAGGACTTCATCGTCCTCAACCTGATGGTAGGTAAAACAGCACACCTGGATTTTACACGGCGGCAGAACTGGGACAGTTCTGATCATAACGTAATAATTGGTTATATTCTTAACTATTTCAGCTCTAATGTGAATCTTTTAGAACTTGTGTTTTTAGTAGAACTCCTCCAGTACAGAACATAACTGATAGACAGGAACTACATTAACTAGGATGTCAGATGGGGGATGGGTCTATCACAACAGATTCATGCCCAAGTGTGACACAACATCCAATCTATGACATGAGCAGTGGTTGGCTGCTCACAACTGTGATAACTGGTCAATAACAGTCTGTTGCTGCTGGGTCCAACCAATCTCAGCAGGGGCCTTCACAGCCCCAGAAGATAAACGTGAACATCTAAAGATGGTAGTCAGGCTGACACAGACCCTGCATCCTCTGTCTCTCAGTGCAGCGCTGCAAAGCTTCACCTGTGACCTGAACGGAGGAGAAATTTCTACTGTGTTTAAGTGAATCCTCTTCTGTGTTCCAATAAAAGAATCGGGTTAACGACATGTTCTGGTTTGTCTCCTGCAGTATGAAACCACAGACAAACATCTGTCTCCGGATGGGCAGTACGTCCCTCGGATCCTGTTTGTTGGTGAGTCCTCCTCCTCAGGTTCAAGTATGAAATACTACAAAACTTTATTAAGAAAAAACCAAAACAAACTGTCCTGCTTAAGCTTCTTTCAGCGTTTCTCACTTTGAGAGAAAAGAGCCGAAAACAAGAGAAACTAAAGAAGATTCCTCTGAATGAAATAATGTTTGTTGACCTCTACTGTACACAACATGAAAATCATTCATCATTTACTGGTTCATTTAAAAGCCAAAACCTTTTATTTATATATATTTCAGACTCCCCAACTCCAAGACATACTGTTTTTGTTGCTAGGGGCAACGTTGTGCAACAATGGTACCAAACAACAGAGAAAATGATTGTTGGTGATTGTCAGAGAGCAGCAAAAACAACAGAAACAGACTGGGACATATTTCCACGGCTGGACACGAGCTCACCTCTTCATGTCCTCCTTCTCCATCATTCCTGTGGGACTTGACAGCCGTGCATGTAAAATGTTGCGCTCGTTCATGTAGACGTGCACACGCAGGCTTGTGACGCGACACAAGGAAGTTGAAAAACAGAGAGGCGTTCACTGACCAGTGAGAGCCAAGGAGAAGGAGCCGACTCAGCAGCAGATTTCTGCTTGATGCCTTATCTGTCAGACAGCTTTGAACGTGTCGAATTTCCCTCCAATATCTTAACCATTTTTTAAAGACAAGCGACGCGCGACGCGGCCGCAGTTGTGTGTCGCGCCCCGCGTGTTGAACACCTACTTAACACACGTGTAGTTCCTGCGCACCCAGAAACTCTCAAGTCCCACAATTGTTCTAAGATCTTTTCTCTCAAACAACAGTCACTAAATTAGACGATTCTTCTTAATTCAGGGCGTATAAAAGTCTTATAGAAATCTAATCTATTATTATTTATTAATTAAGACCTTATCTCATTAAAACACAACATATTAACAGCAACATTTTCATTCAGAACAATAATCTGGTTATTTTCTCGTTTCCAGATCTTTCCTCTCAGACTGAGTGAAAAACACTAAAAGCATTGACAGCATAGTTGGGTCACCTTTGCAACAAGCTTTATTTAAATTTCTGCTCCAAACAGCACCAGAGAAAAACAAAACAACAGGAAAAGATTTATTTGCAATTTCTTTTCCTTGGGACAGTAATAGTAATAATATATTTTTTAAAGAAATGGTTGAGATTATAGTTGATAATAAAATAAAAATAGTGGAATGGTGAAAACTTACTTTGGGTATTACATAACCAAACTAAGTAGAGATATAGTAGTAGAGACTGAGGCAGGATTATTTAGACTTAAGATTTCATAAAATTCATTATAGTGACTAAAAAGTTAGCAGCTGGTTAAACGGTTAAAGCGTTGCAAACAGAGATGGTGTGTGAACTGGTGCTGGGAGGTCATGAAACTCATCAAACTGAGTCTGCAAGATACAAAATGACCTCAGGCAGAGTCTCTGGGATCTGATTCGACTCAATATGTGTGTAAAATAATTCATTTCAGGTTTAGAAAGTAAGTAAGAACTAAAACAGTCACACACCATCTCCATCTGTAAAAGAGATCAGAAGCATGTTTGCTGGATGTAAGATAATAAAACTTGGTTCATTCCCCATAAATGATCCTCCTGGACTGGCCCTGGTCTGGCCCTGGTCCGGCTCTGTTCTGGTGTTGGTTGGATGTTTGACCTTCCCATCTCTCCACAGACCCTTCCATGACAGTGAGGGCTGACATCAACGGTCGCTATGCCAACCGCATGTACGCATACGAACCGAGCGACCTCAGCCTGTGTGAGTGCTGCAGACCTGCCGCGTTCATGTTGATGTTTGTGTGAAGTGGATTTAAAGATTTCCATCTCTCCCTCAGTGATCAACAACATGAAGAAGGCAAAGAAGCTCCTGAAGTCTGAGCTGTGAGCTGCAGGACCGAGCCGGAAGACCAACCACATGTACGGATGTTTACATGGAAAACTGAGCACTGGAAGTTTCCCCCGTCTTCACCTGAAAGTTTCCTCCTGACCCGACTTCTGATCCTCTGTTGGTTGTTTATCTGTCTGAATAAATACACTCCTGGTGAAAGGTCTGCTCTCATGGTTTGCATTACTAAACATGAAACACACAGCAGGTGTGTGTCAAAGCCTGTAACTCTGAAGTCACTTATCAGTCTGGTAAACCAGGTATAAGTCTGTTGCCATGGTAACATCAGCTCTAAGATCAGGTTAGCCACACTGAGTGCGTTAACAGAAACGTTCCCTAAACACACAGAACTTTTAAAGATGCTTCCTCCCCACACCGGACTCTGGACTCTGGTGTAAATCATCTACAGAGATCACTGAGCGCGGTCAGAGGAAGGTCTCCTTCATCAGCGAGCATCTCGGTCTGAGACGACTGGTGACAGCATCATCTGATCAACACTGGGTCCACACACAGCTTGTTGTACTGGACAGCTGAACTGGTTCCTCAGCTCTTCATCAGTTCGTTCACACAGCACCAGCTGCTGGTCCATCAACAGGCAGTCCACTTCGTTGTAGTCCAGTTATAATCCAAATAAAACAAGTCCATTATCTGTCCCACAATAGTCCAATTTATAACAACCAATTCATAAAAATAAAGACATAGTTAAGAAAACCAACAGATTGCTTCAACCTTTCTTTGATTCAAGAACTAGAACCTGGAAGCAAAACCTCCACCAGAACCTGACCTAAGAACGACGGGCATCTATCTGGACCAAAAAGGACAGGAAGATGAGAAGGGTCTGATAACAGAACACAAAAACCAGAAAGGAGGTTCTCTCCTCTGATTGGTTCCTGCTCTGTGTGCAGATTGCAATCAGCAGAAAGTTTCCCGTCTCGCCACAGTTCTTCTGTTGAACCTACAAACAGGACAGGGTGTGTTGCTGGAGAAGGACCAGCCTGATCCAGAGTCTGGTTCTTAATGAGCACTGTGGCCACAACATTCCTGTTACCACCACCGAAAATGTGGGAAAGTTCAGCATTTTTGTTTCAAACGAAAAACATCCTGAATTCCCCCCAAACTGGGATCCTGTGTAAACATACAGTACCAGTCAAACATTTGGACACACTTTCCCATCAAGTTGTGCAACAACAACAACATAAAAAATGTTTTACAAAACATTTGTTCTGCTTCTTTCTTGGAGAGTTATGTATAAAAGGAAATTCTGTTAGATGTGGCTCATTCTCTGAACCGCCTGGTCCATGACGGGTCGCGGTGAGCTGGAGCCTCTCCAGCATTAACAGGTGAGAGGCAGGTACACCTGGACAGGTCACCAGTCCATCGCAGGGCCCATTTTTCTTTAATATTATTTAATATTAAGCTTTATGTACACACGCAGTCTCATTTACAAGAGAAACCTGTTTACCGAACCTAACACGCATGTCTATGGACGCCACTTTACTTAATACGTTGTTGATATTGGTGGTTGAAAAGCTCCAAACAGAATGTAGAATAAGGAATAATACAGAAAGATGCTAAATCTACTATCAGTAGTTTTAATATTATTTAACATGCTGAAGGTTCAAGCTGCAAATGAGAAGAAGAGCGGGAGATTCGTTTTTACACGTCCCCTCCAGGAATTACTCTCTGAAATTTTACCGTTTATTGCCTTTATTTACCTGAATTTGTGGGTTTCAGGGTGAACTGTGTTCACAGACAGTGGTTTCTGGAAGTTTCCTGAGTCCACGCAGTGGTTTCCAGTAGAGAATCATGTCTGCTTTTAATGCAGTGCTGTCTGAAGACCCAGAGATCATCCAGTCTTGTCCCATGCACACAGAGATTCCTCCTGATTCCCTGAATCTTTGATGATATTCTACACTGTAGATGTTTTACAATTTTACATTGAGGAACATTTTTGTGAAATTGTTCCACAGTTTTTAGACCCAGTTTGTCTTATATTGGTGAACATCTGAGAGACTCTGCCTCTCTGAAATGCTCATTTCATAGCCAGCCGAGTTACCGACCTGTGGTCAGGTTCTCCTCTAGTTGTTTTTGATTGAACCAATAACGTTTCCGGCCTTTTGTTTCCCTTGTTTCAACTTTTAGAGATGTGTTGCTGCCACCAGGTTCAAAATGAGCTCATATTTTCCATGAAACGGTAAAATCTGCCAAGTTGCTCGTTCTGGAATAAATTATGGGTTGGTGAGATTTGGAAGTTATTGTGTAAAATGTGAAATACCAAACTTTTTAGAACTGGGATGTACTATTATTAATCTTTAAAATCAAATTTAGTAATGATTCACGTAGGAGGACCTGGAATTCAGCCACACACAGAGGTCGAGGTGCTAACAGGTTTTATGGAGCACAGCGAAGGCGAGGAAGCCACTCTGTGGTGGAGGATGATGGCAGAGTCCAGAAAGGCTTAGGTCTGGCAGAGTGGTTTCCAAAATCAACACTTAAAGAAAAAGGCAGAGATCGGTGGAGAGCAGGAAAAGCCGATAGGGAATCAGGTCTCTAAAGACCAGAAGCTGGCTATCAAACAGTGATCATTGCTGACCGTCTGGAAGGGAAGCAGAGACTGAGGGGAGGTTAAATAGAGTGACGAACAGGTGAGGAGTGTGAGCGCTCCTGAGGCCCAGGTGGATCAGATGAGCTGCAGGTGAGGTAGAGGAACAGATTTGAACCTTGCCTCCTCTTTCATGTCCCAGCAGATTTTTGTCCCTCCTGGTTCTGGTTCTGGTTCTGCTGGAGGTTTCTTCCTGTTGAAAGAAGCTTTTTATCTTTCTACTCTCAGATTGTCTGCTACACCGAATAAACTCCTCCAGCTTCTTCTTTCTTTAAACTCTTGATGGGATGTTCTGCTGTAACCCTCAGCTGCAGACAGGAGCATCAGTTTGTGTCCATCTACTGAGGACCAAAAGGTCCCTTCAAATGCAAAGCATCCTGGGAAATCTGCCAAAAACACTCACAATGAGGTCCTGGTTCACCTGTTAAACGATCTGTTCAGAAAACACATGAAGTGAACTTTTTCACATCGTTTCAGTAAAAAGTCACAGTGTTTGTGGGCGAATCTGTTCTGGAGAGGAAGAAATTACAGGAAGTTTCCGAGTCTTCATCTCTTTCTAGAATCTACATGCTGACCTCCACATTAAGGGGTTTTCTTTCCTCAACTGCTGGAGTTTGAGTCGATGGCTTTTGGGCTTTGCAGCCCTCCTGCTCTGTTCTAGTAGTTAATACAGAAACATTTAATTTGAGGTTCAAAGGATCTGTGAGGGTAATTTGCTGTGCAGCAAGC
The DNA here is from genome assembly GCA_037177435.1 of Melanotaenia nigrans. Classification (NCBI taxonomy): domain Eukaryota; kingdom Metazoa; phylum Chordata; class Actinopteri; order Atheriniformes; family Melanotaeniidae; genus Melanotaenia; species Melanotaenia nigrans. Next base: position 921,749 of record JBAFTC010000019.1, read on the forward strand.
AGTAAAAACAGTCGGTGCACAATCACACAAATAACAATAAATAAATGACAAATAAAAGAAAATGACTAAAATATAAAGATTAAAAAACAAAACTTGTTTAAAGGGGCAAAGGCTGCTGTAGTAGGACTCTGGTGTGATCCAGACCTAAGAGGCCATTCAGGGACATCTTACAATCCCCTCCGATCTGTTCTTATTTTTGAGGGAAGGGGAGCCGAACCAAAAGATAAAAGAGAAAGTTAAACAAGAGTAAAAAATTTGCACAAAAGTACAGTCAACATTAAAACTACGAAGCTAACGATCACATGCGCTGCGAGCTTCCTGTACATGGGTCGACATGAAGATCAAAGGACAGCCTGTTATCCAAGATGGAGCCCAGGTGTTCACAACCAGATTACTAAACTTCTCAGTGGGCTCCGTCTTCCATCTGCAACACCTGAAGGAAGTCTTTCAGTAACTTCTCTGGTTCCTGCATCAGGGGACATTTCTTGGACTGTTGAGTAGACTGGACCAAAACCAGACCCAGAAGACCTTGCTGGCTGTTAAGAGGTAACAGTGACAGTCCAGAGGTCCCCAGAACGTTGAATTTTTCATTATCAGTGGTAGTCTAAGGCCGTATTTAACCCTAATTTATTAATACTGGTCTTTATAAGTACAAAGTGCAAGGATACAAATAAGTACTCACTGTTGGAGGTACAACAACGGTATCTATGAAGGTACCACCCCAGTAACACTCCTTCGTATCCCTAAAAGTACAATTAGGTACTTAATTTTCTCTGTGCTCTGCTTCAGAACAGCCTTCTATGAACAAGAACGACCTGCTGAGTCTCGTATTGAAGCTCATTTTGTTGTTTGATCACCGTGTTGTGTAGAGGGTGTATAGTCCGTTATGCAAACTGTAACGGGTCCTGAAGGACTTGTTGAAGTCCCCGCAGGACTTTCATGATGTGAAATGTTAGGGCAACTGGTCTGTGGTCATCTGGTTCGGATTGCTGGGATTGTTTAGGCACTGGAACAAGGACGATGTTTTCCAGAGCACAGGAACTCTTCTGACTCAGGCTGGTGTTGAAAATGTGCCGAAGAATCCAACATGGTAGTTCTGCAGGTTTTTAAAAGCCAGGGCCTGACACCATCTGGACCTGCAGCCTTGTTCAAGTTCATTCTCTCCGGTTGTTCACATGACTGCAGGAGACAGACAGGCTGGAGGCGGAGGAGGTCTCAGGAGACAGACAGGCTGGAGGCGGAGGAGGTCTCAGGAGACAGACAGGCTGGAGGCGGAGGAGGTCTCAGGAGACA
>JBAFTC010000019.1:1075062-1085900 GCA_037177435.1 Melanotaenia nigrans
TGGGGCTAAATTCAGCCAGGATAACCAACATATCCCGGCTTAATCGCTTATCTTGGTTTCGTGCAATACCCCTCAGGAGACCACCTTCCATCTGATGTTTACTTCCACAGAGTAAAGTCCTCCAACTTTGGTTTTGGTTAAACTGAGTTCACCAGAAAACACAGAGGTTTTGAGACTCCAGAACGAAGTCAGAACCAGAACGCTGTCTGCCTGTAGACCTCAGCCATCTGAGCAGCGTCGTAATGAAACACAGAGCTTTAACAACTGTATCGCTGCAGTTCTCCATGGTATGGATTTTAAGCTGTACGTAGATGTTGAACTACAGAATAACTTGTAGAAAACATACCTTTATTTTTGCGTCATCACTTTTTTTCTGACATGTTAGAAATAAACCTAAAGTCACCATGCGAGCCTGGCTGTTCTCACTCTGATGGCCACGTTGTACCCTCATAGCTGTCATCGGGCCCTTTTTACTGCAGCATGTACAGTACCTGAGTATGGATTAGCTGTGTTGAGATGACAGTGTGGGATCAGTTGGTAGAAACATGTAATTTTAAACAGATTTATTTAAAATGGCAGTTGGTCCATTAATCTAGAGCAGCTTTCGGTTTCTTTTTCATCAGACACGTCATCTGTCATTCATATCTGACATGTTTCCATGGTAATCCTTCCGTCTTCATCTTCACGTCTTCATAGCGTGTCTGATAGAAAAAGAAACTGAAAACTGTCTAACAAGAAGACACTGTGAATTTGTTTGGTTTAGTGTGTAAGCTGTTGATACAGCAGCATGTGTAAGGAGTCTCAAAATACTTGAAAAGTCAAATGAAACTGTCAGACGGTGTCTCCCTGATCCCCATATCACCCTCTAACATGAATCCCACCAGAGGAGTTTCATTGTGAGGCTCCCCTGCTGATGTACTGATTGATGGAGGCAGCAGGACACAACGGTACATTTTCTGTGTTGGAGCAGGGCCTGGTCCAGCCTTTATGGGACCCTAACTAGAATTTGGACCCCTTCCTCTTGCCCCCTACACACATTACATGTAATACACACATTCATATTCATTTTTTGTAGTTGGCCTACCGGTGTCACCCTGGCTGTAGATTTTAACTTTACTGGGGTCGCTTATTAAAAAAAGTCTTAGTATTAATTGGCACTTTTTAATCCTTTAGACACCAAAGTTTTGAAAGTTTTTAAGTTGTACTATAAATAACAAAAAAGTGTTACAAATGAACCAGTTTATGATGGTAGTAACATTACTCATCTAATTTCATATTGTGGCTTCACAGGTTGGCAGCTGTATGTGAAACCAGCATCCAAGCAGACAGAACAGAGGAAAAGCTTTATTGTAATCCACCGGTAGAGGGAAGAGACTGGAGATTAGCAGAGAAGCAAGGAAAATGTGGCAGGCGAGCAGGCAGGTCTGGGTTTCTGAGAGGAGCAAACAAACGATGATTAGAAACAGGCCGAAGGAAATGACCGACACACAGAATGTAGAAAGTGCTGTTAGCGCTGGGTGACAACAATCTGGCGATGACTGGAAGGCCAAGCTGGTCTAAATAATAATAATAAATAATAAAAGGAACAGCGCATTGGAATCCATAGATTACTATGAACTATGAACTAAGCTTTTATATGTATTGCTGGACCCTGCTGACGAGCGCAGCCGGCATTTAGATTAAAGAAGTATACTAGTTTGAAGAAGAACTACACAACTTTCGCACGTCCTCACTGACATGCCCCATCGATGGATAATTTTACATCCATCTTTCACTCAAGCTCCCTCCATGCAGTAAAAGACAGTCTTCTCTTATCTCTGTCCCTTTATCTCATTCTTTTCTCTTCCTTCAATAATGTCTTGCTGAATCAGCCGCGGTGTGAGTTCAGTCGGCTGCAACGTCACACGGCATCCCGGTTAAAGTTAGAAAGTTATGTAGTGCGTCTTTAAAGACAAAACATGCAACTTCCACCACAAACAGCTGAAAGGTCATCAGCAAAAACTGCACATGCACTACATAAGAGAGGCAGCAGGATTAAACTGCTGTTCGTGTGCATTTGTATGTAATTTATTCAATGATGTGATGACGTGTTTGAAGAACATGAAATAATGTTTTGTGTTTTTTAAAATGATTTTTTCATAGATATCATGACATGTCGGGGGGGCTGTTGGCTGCTTGGTTTGCTTATGTCTTGGCAACAGAACCCATGACAAGACACTAGAAACAGATCCATTTTGTATAACTTTATACAAAAAAACACTGAACAATGGAGTAGAAGTCCTGTAGTTTGGTGATTGGTGCAGAACTGGCAAGCTTAGGAGGCAGAAGGCCCAGAGATGACAGCAGCAGACAGAATCCGGACAAGGAGACAAGCTGGATTAGTTGAATGGCAAACTTGACTGGACAGAAATATATCTGAAACTACATTCAAGGGTTTCGTTAAGGTTTATCCTGGATGTTACCCGACTGGTGGAGAACAGCGATCTGGCAGAGCCCGAAGAGACAACTGGAGCAGATAAACTGGCTGATTAATGACTTCATGGGAAGCAGCAGCATCAGGGGAAAACCGGGGTTCCTGCAGGCGAACACTCATGCACACACACTCAGGAGATACAAACACACATGGAAGAAAAGGGATGAGGGACAAAAAAAGGAAGATAGACCTCGCTGCCAGGTAAGGAAGTGTAGTTGAAAAGGAGGAGAGACAAAGGAAAGAATGTGCTTCTTACCACTTCCCACCATCATCCTCAGAAACAGGCAGTGAGGAGTTTCGTGGATGAATGTGAGTGTAACCTGACAGAGGTTTGGTTAAAAGGGTCGGACTTGGAACATGGTTTATAAAACAGCTCACTGGGAAGATGAGCTCATCTATCTAGCTTCCTCCTACAGCGCCACAACACCGGTGTTAAGCTAACTTCTGATTCTGATTCACCAAGACTAAATTTAGTCCATCAGATCCAGATTTTTCTTTTTCTCTTAGAACAGCTCTTCAGTTAAATTAGTTTCTATCCTGTATTCCAGCATAATCTTCCCTGGACCGGCCGTCCTGGTGGCATCGAGTTGAACAGACTTCAGACGCATGCACGTTTTTTTAAATCGATTTATCTTCTTCTCCATGAATAAAGTCTGTGACCATGTGACGTATTTTTGACAGTTTCTTCACAGCTGTGTTTCGTAAATTCATAACGAAGAAACCGTAATCATAAATTACATTTTGTATTTATAATTTTTGAAGTTGTAACTTTTTAAATCTTATTCTCACAGACAATATTTTATGTGTGATATTACAGCAGAGGTCCATCTCCAAACCCCGAGGGCCACAGTCCTGCAGGTTTCAATGTGAGCTTTGAGTCAGGTGTGTTGAAGCAGGAAACATTGAAAACCTGCAGGACAGCGGCCCTTGAGGACCAACTTTGGACACTCCTGTTTTACACAGACAAAAATGTATTTTTATTTATGCACAGCTTTAGATGAATATACATGGATGTGTTCTTGTGCACACAAATCTTACACCACAGTTTTTGAGCTTTGCTTTTACCATAAAGTGATGCAAAACGTCTTTAAGGACCAAACATGAAACAAACGACCGGGTTTTCTTTCTATAAACCCCAAACCTTGTTTGTAGGTTTTATAAATGAGGCCCATGATCTCTGGAGCTCCAGGAAGGTCTTTGAAATAGCAATGCGGCATTTTGTTGACGAGTCATTAATTGTGAAATAAAAATATAGATTGTTAAATATCATTTCAAATTTAACAAGTAATACAAAAACAAATCAAAAGCAAAGTGTTTATTTTAAATTGAAATATCCATACAAAATACACAAAAAATAAGAATTCATTATTAAATATTGTGATTTGTAAACGTACTTGTGTGTAAAAAGCTATTTTTTAAACAATAAATAAATAACTCAATTCATAAATCTGATTTTAAATAGCTTTCCGTTTCATACATTAAAAACGGTAATCCCCTTTTCCAAATCCTTTTTAAATCCTGTGTTGCAGTTGAGTTTCCTAAATGGTTTACCTTCACATTTAGCTTTTACGTGTCATTTTGGGCAGAAGATGACAGAGAACTTTGATGTACACCACGTAGATAGACATGGTTTAAAATGCTGTAAAAACTGACCACCGACTCTTTAACCGGCCTCCAAATGAACTTTGCTGATCGCCAGCCAACATGGCTGGTAGATTCTGAAGTTACTGGTCAGAATTTCCAGTAGCGGCATTTTATTTCAGGGAAAATAATCCAGATTGTAAGTGCAACTGAATGCATTTAATTATGTTTTTTGTTTTATGTTTTTATTTGTTTATTTTATTTTTTTCATGAAAATGCTAAACAGTATTCTTTCAATGTTTGCATTTCCAGGAAGGAAGAAAGTAACTTAATAACTACTTATTAACCAGCCTGGCTGTTTACTTCTACACATCTTTCTTCATATAAATTTAATTTTTTATTCAGATTAATGTTCAGGCAGCAGCTCATGAGCAACATCAGGTACACGAAGTAAGAACTTTAGTTAGTGTCATGTCATTAAATAATGTTCATGGGAAATGAAGTGATTAGCCTCACACATTATGATAGGATGTCTGGCTCTTTTCAAAGATTCAGCTCCCTAGAAGAGCTGACTCTCCCAACTCCACAATGAATCTTCATTTTGCATCACTCAGAGCTTCTATTTGAACCTAACCTAGCTTTCATAATGCTGTTTGTGTGTTGGTAAGCATTTTCTCATTTTCTGTTTTCTTAAAAAACATTTTTAGGCTTTTTAATCAAACCTTTAAATGAACAAGTGAACACAGTTAGTTAACCAATCAAATAAAAAAGGTCAACATCTGAACATTTTGACACTTTTGATGAAGATTTTTAATGTTTTTACTTTTCAAATTCTGCTCTCTGCTTTTTAGTCTCCAGTATCATTAAACTGCAGCCAGATGCTGCTTATTTTTCTTTTTCTTCATTTCTTCGCTTTTTCTGATGTGCTTGCATTTAAATTCAGCTGCACAGTCTTTCTCTGCCACCCTGTGAACCTGGCCTGTCCCCCTACACAGTTTTAGGAGTGCCTGCCCCCCTGTGTTCTTTTACAGAATGGTTTAATCCACTGTTCCTACCATATGATTGGTTAATGGTGTTTCATCAAACTAAAGTCCCTCCCATTGCCTGCTGAGCAGCAGTGGCTGTAGATTTGGTTTTCTAGAGCCAACAAATTAAGCTGATGTGGTTATACCCATCAAATTGAATTTTAACTCGCTTTTGGCGGGTTGGATGTAATTAATTTAGCGCCCAGCACCTCATGACTCCTTTATCTGAGCATGGTTAGTCAGTACATCCACCAGAGAGCAGGCCAGAATTCAGTTCACTTCCGAGTTCTGATGTCAGTCAAAAGGCTCATTCATGCTACCTTTACGTACATAAATAGGTACGTCAATTTCAAACGTCACTGCCTTCATACTTTCATGCCTCCCTTACGTTAGCATTGGTGCTATTCAATACATCCACCAGAGAGCAGGGCAGAGTCCAGAATTCATCCCCAGGGTTCAGCAAACATGGTGACGGGGGAGGACACCATAACGTTTATTCTCAGAAAGAGACATAAAAAGGCAGCACAGTAGTTGGCGGTGGTCTGTGCAGCCATTAAATACGTAGCAACGCCTTCTTCTTCTTTGTTCCTTTTGCAGGTTGCTCATACTGCTCAACACTGCCCCCGTGGTTTCCAGTGGTACTTCTCCGTTGGCCACCATCAGAGAATGCATTCACAAGGACACTGAAAACAGACCAAATTATGCATGTAAATGATGCAAAAAATGTACAAAATGCTCCGTATGTCTTTTGAGAAGAGTACAAGTGGACCTTTAGCGCTCATTTATACTCAACATTAAATATGCATATGTTTCATTTGTATGGAGCCTTTGAATGTTTGCTATTTAAACCGATGTCAGAACTCAGAAGTGAACTCTGCACTGCCCTCTAGTGGATGTGTCTCCACCTGTGTGGAGTATGTGGGCAGTGACATTTGAAGGTTTGAAATAAATGTAGACGGACTAGAAATGAGTTCGAGAAGTTCTCTGTCTCTTTGCCCAGGCAAGGTAAGTCTAGTTCTGTTCACATTCGCTCAGCTTCTCTTCACATAGATCTGCCATTAGCATTATTTTATTCTTCTTCCATTGGTTTTACTGTGCAACCAACCACCAAGATTTCCAGTGGTCATACTCTGTTATTACACTATGTACTGTATAAATTACATGTATCAATGTTGAGCATAAATGAGACATGGATCTCTTCCCAACTGGTCCTACCTTTCCACGAAACCAGATTAGCACCGACCAGATCTCTTCAAATTTTTCTTTGTTGACAAAAGAATCAATGCATCCAATCAATTAAACAAATAAACAAATTTGTCATTAAAACAATAACTACTACTTTCAGTAGTACATAAATACTTACCAGTTCTGGTACCTCGTACAGTAGAAAGTGACTACTTCTAGAGTACAGTGTGATACCCCATAATTTAATTTAATTTGTCATTTTGTTGCACTTTTTTTTTTTACAATGACAAATAAAGTTCTATTCAAATCATTATTCTGTTGCCTTTCGAAAGAGAATTTCATTAAGTAAAATCCACAATGTGGGTATATATAAATATAAAGAATAAACTTTTAGGATGCAGAAAAACTGCATATTCTATATAGTCTATATTCTATGTTGTTTCCACTTTCCACTTAGATCAGTGTGCAGCTTCACTGGGTCCTTTAAAAAGACAAGTGAGACGGAGGGAGGGAGGAAGGGATGAGAGGGTGGGCATGTGTGCTTGTGTGTGGAAGAGAGAGAGAAAGAGAGTGAGAGAGGGAGGTGCTGCATCAAGCCGGCGTGCAGCAGCAGAGGCAGGCTGGGCTCAAGGATCCATTGTTCCTTGTTTTATTGCTGCCAGAGCTCATTGTTTACCATTCAGAAGCCAAGACAGAAAAACAGAGAAAAGAGACGAATACACCGAGCGACATTGGCCCTATTTACCCTGGATTATTTCTACTTGGACACATTTTGGATAAAGCAGAAAGCACACTTAAGCTCCCCGCCGTCTGGTCAGGCTCTCCTTTTCCTGTTGACTGAATTGGAAGTACAGTACCTGACAGTGCGGTGGCCATGGGGCTGCCTGGCAGAGCCCTGCTAACCATGGGGGTTTTTAAATGGGCACCATCCCCCTCTCTCTGGAGGTTAGCGCTGCTGTTTTTCTCCATCTGGGCACTTGATGCACAAACTGCAGTGGAAACTAAACCCCTCTACATCTGGCAAACAGGTATGATCAGTCCCCTCTCCTCTTCCACTACTTCCTGGTCCTGAGGATGCTGAGTTACTAGATGAACATCTCATCTGTGACTACTCATGCACCGTTCATGTGGCATTAATATGTAATTGTTTGTGTACATAACACGGGGAAGAAAAGTGACTGAGCATGCTCAGAGTGTTCTTTATCCATTCCTTGCTTTTGCATAAAATCTTCCATTTTTGCATAATGATTAAAGTTTCAGTGTAAATAAATAGTAGCTTAATTTGAGCTCCAGAGAATAATTTTTCTCAGGAAAATTGATGCACTGGAGCCATTTTGTTATAATATTGTGTGGTAACTTACTGCAGTCCCTAAAGGGAACGTCTCTTGACCTCCAAATGGGTGTTGAAGGTGTGGGCTGAGCAGCCTGCTCTGAGGCTACGTTTTCCCTGGAATGAGTAGATGCAGCTGGGACTCCTCAGCTACCTTCTTCTGCTCTTGGACATTTCATAAATCATCACAGTCTGGCATGTGTGCGGCTGATGACAAATGACATGTGCACTGTAGCTCCATTCAATTCAGCTTTATTTGTACAGGGTCAGTTCACCACAAAGTCATTTCAAGTCGGCTCCATGTGCCTCTTTCAAGGTAGAAAACAAATGCATTGCAAAGTAAGCAGGATAAATCCTCCACAGCATGTCAGAGGAGATGGCAGACCCACTGGTGTTAACGATGCTGGTGTTTTATTGGGCTGTAAGTCATCCAGAGTCGGATGTTGATGTTAAAATCGCAGCTTTACAGTGAAGCCAGTACAATACCAGGCTTTCTGCTGTTTTGGGTGGTGCCGGCGGAGGCTCATTCACCGTGAGAGAGAAGCACATGGTCAGAAAGACACAATGCATACGCATGGTCCATCGAGCATAGTAAAGGAGGAGAAAGAAGAGGCCGATGTATGGGGGGGGGTATAGATCTTCATTGACCCAGTAGGGTAGATGAATCCTGAGGGTGCAGCTGCAGATCAATGTTCTCTTTCTCTGCTGTTTAAGCTCTCAGTTTCTCCGGATCACTGTACAGGCTACTCTGAGATTCTGCAACCCCCCGATGTCCGCCCCTCCACCACGAGGACGGGCAGATCAATTGTAATAAATCTGGAAACACAGCTCAGATCAATGCCGGGTTCCTTACATATAGGCAACAAAGCTGCTCTTTGTTTAAAATGTTTGAAGTGTGGTTAATATAATGAATAAATTTATGATTAAATTGGTTTATTTAAAAAAATTCCCTCAGGTATTTGGTCATTTGAAATAATTTTACATTGCTGATATCAGCTGTCATGTTTTACTAATATTTATATGTATGTTCAGGTACACACTCTGGTATACTGTATTTCAAGAGATAAGGGGGCAGACTTGGTCATGATGGGACTGTTTAGTATTAATTTTCTAATTTAAACGTGATTCCTGTATAAAGAGAAGCAAAATAAATTCTCCTGGGTCAGGTCTGAGCGGGATCTGCTGCAGAAGGTGTTTTATCTCATTTAACAAGGATATCAGAGGAAAACCTTCAACATTCCTCAGTCATTTTCTGGACAGACAGTGATGCAACGTGTAGGACGGATCAGTAAAACATGAGGGTCCATTTCCCACCACTGAGGCTGCTGCTGTTTATCTAACCAACATGTCATGTCAGAGCACTTTTACGTTCACAATCCAGTTCATTATAGTCCAGTTAAAACAAATCCACTATATATACCACATTAGTCAGAATAATATCTGTTTTCATATAAACCAGTTCATAAAATAATGAGCTAGCTAAGGAAACCAACAGATTCGACCAAATCTTCTCGTTGATCCCATCCTCCATCCTGAGCGGCACAAGCAAGAAAGCCACCAGGACCAGGAAGGAAAACCTCCATCAGGACCAGAACTAGAAAGAAAACCTCCATCAGGACCAGAACTAGAAAGAAAACCTCCATCAGGACCAGAACCAGGAAGAAAACCTCCATCAGGACCAGAACCAGGAAGAAAACCTCCATCAGGATCAGAACCAGGAAGGAAAACCTCCATCAGGACCAGAACCAGGAAGCCAGAACCATCTTCCTGGACCAGTTGGGGGTGGAGAGGACAGGAAAGAGGGGATACCTGCAGAGAAAGAAGAGAAAGCCAGAAAGTCACGTCATCCCTTCATGGTGGGCTTTCTTACCTGGGAAGATGTGATAGTTCCTGAACTATTTCCAAATGCATTGAACACAGAGGATTAACCCTTTAATGCCTGAATTTATTTACAAGAATATCAAAACAAAATAGATACAAAACTAAACTAGAATAAGATAAAATTAAATATTAAATAATTTAATAACAATTGATAGATAAAATAATTTGAAAATAAATACTAAACTAATGGTAGATAGCTATAAATAATTTTAAAAAATTATTTATTAGATAAATATGTAGTGGGTCTGGCAATGGGACCGAATTTAACCAACTTTTATCAGTCATTTTTATTAAAGCCCACACAAAATCAGAAACTTTCCAGGGACACTGATGGGTGATAATAAAAGCAAACTCACCGTGAGAAGATGAAGGCGGGGTTCATCACGGATGCAGAAACAAACACAGCTTATTTAAAGCTAATGAAGGACTGTGGGACTAGCAGGAATAATGACATGCACATGAACACACTGCCACACACACAGAGGGGGATCTGCTTATGCAATCCTGCCAGCTGTTTGAACATCTGTCTGCTTCAGCAGAGTCCAACCTGTTCAGTCTCTTCCGAACATCGTCTTCATTCCCAGACCGGCTCACATTTCTGTCAAGCAGCTGCTGGAGTTTAAATCCGACCTACAGGTCAAATCTCTCAGCTGCAGCAGGATCCATTCCTACATCACTGCTGGGGTTTCAGGTGTGTATCATCTGAAAAAGGGAAACATTTAGCCATTAAAATCCAAATATTTTTATCAGGATTCAATCAGAACAGAGTGTTATTAAAGAAACACACATGAACTCAAATCATAAAGTTCTACATTATTCATATAATTTAATCTTAGTCTGAAGGTTGGGACTAGAATCAGCGTCAGTGGATGATCCTGACGACTTGTGTGTGAAGTCACATGGCAAGCTGCTGCTGCTCCAGGCTGCTGTGTTTACCAATAGGAGGCGGAGGCTGTGGAGGAGGTCAGAGCGGAGTATGCTCCACCATGGGAGTCGGTCTGAGCTGGTCAGCCTACAGCAGCAGCACTTTATCACTGCATGGACCATATTTAGTCTGGATAAGAGCCCACATGCAGCTGTTTGAGCGGTAAGAGCGGATTCTGTTATTTTGTAGTTCCTCAGATTTCTTGTTTTCTCTAAATAATCTTGCAGAAAGAAGCTCAGTGTTTAGTTTGTTTTCCTTCGTAGTGTTTCCGAAGAGCAGATCTTATGTTTACAGCCCAGCACTGGCTGTGTTTGGTAACGCCTGGTCTCTATGGCTTTGTATTTGCATTAGACACATTTACCTTCTGTGTGTGTGTGTGTGTGTGTGTGTGTGTGTGTGTGTGTGTGTGTGTGTGTGTGTGTGTGTGTGTGTGTGTGT
>JBAFTC010000019.1:1228922-1239179 GCA_037177435.1 Melanotaenia nigrans
TTAATGCTACTAATTAACATAGATAAAACTGTAGAAAAGTAAAGCTTGGGCAGTGCTGCTGCTTTTTTAAATAGCTGGTCATTTGTTAAATTAACCCAATGCTGCTGAGAGACTGGTTTTTGAGAGTAATATGTATATGCTGATAGGTCGAACGGAGTCAGACTCCTGTCTCAAGATCTTGTTTGTAAGTACCATGGGGGTAATTCAAAGATCAAACCAACCAGTTCAGTTATTCCCAGATTAATGGACAGTAGTGCCTGTCTGATTCACGTGTGTTCTCTTTAGTTGACGAGATGTATTAACCCCTTGTTACCAGATGTCTTGTGGGTGGGATATGACAAATGAATATGTACTTTACGCAGTCTCCCTTTCAAGTACCTACACGTTATACACCATTGGAAAGCTAAGATTCTTGAAATGTGAATGAGGTATACAATTCCAGGATATAATCATAAACATAGATAATGTTAGCACTTATTTCAGACTAGTAGCAAAGGCAATATATCTTTGAAGCCATATAGTACTCCAGCAGTAGATGGTACTGCAACAACAACTACCCTGTTACATCAGCAAGGGTCAAGTAAAAGTAGTCTAGTTGTTGGTCCACAGCAAGTCTTTTATCCATAAAATGGGTTTTAAATTGCAGGATTTGCAGGGATTGAAAGCATTAAAGGAGATGTTGTATTTTATCAGTATTTTCTTCAATGTTGGTCTGTTGTAGCATTGTTGAAATGAAAACTATAGCTCTGAGGTCACCAAGGGGTCTGGCTCAGTAAACCTTGATCTCCACAGCAATCCTTACCTGGTAGGCAGGGTATCAGCCATACAGCAGTAGATGTGTCAGCTATGTAATGGCTAGATGTCGATGCAACACCTTCCTTAAATTATAACAAAGAAGAACGAAACCCAGAAAACTAATTAAACAACAAAAATACAACATATATTTAAACATGGAACCGGTCCTGCTTTGTTCTTATTGCCAAGTCGTACGGGTAGGGACTATTCTTTCAACCAGTGAATGGATTGTAGTGTGTTGAGCTCCACCCTTTAGGACTGAATAGGTAAGGTTGGTACCTCAATGGAAGGCTTCCAAAAACATAGGATGGCTCAGATATTCTGGCACCCTTCCTAGTAGTGGTTTTTAGAAATGCAGAAACATGTACTGTCTCATCTACTACAGAACCAGACCTGTTGGTTGATGCAGAGCACCCTCACTAGTGATAAAAACACTTTATCATGACAGGACAGGATCCGCATCACTTTGCTGCTCTGTCCTACTCCCATTCATGAACAAGACCCAGAGATATTTAGGGCACATTCAAACCAGGATAGTCCAGGGAATTTTTGGATGGGAAATGCTTTATTTAGTTATTCATTATGACTTCCGGTTTTACTTTGGTGTTCAAACCTGAAACAGTTTTCACCATCTACAATCTACCCACTATGAGCTGCAGAAGAGGCAGCAAGCTATCAAAAATGTTGTGCTGTGAAACATTCTTTATCACTTTATCTCTTCGGTACACTGGATGGTCAGTTTGCTTTCACACTGTAAGAGAATGGAACCAGGGTCCATTTGTAAGTGAACCAAGAACGCCGGTTTTCAAGCAGACCAGAGTTTGCTTTTTTGGTCTACACCAGAGTCCGAATGTGTGTTTACACTTCTCAAAATTAATAGTGCTATCCGTGGGCCAAACACCAGCGAAAATGTGCCCTTGAACTCCTCCACTTAATACAGCAACTTATTCCCAACCTGGAGTAGTCAGTCTGCTTTTTTTACAATTTAAGACCATGTGATCTCAGATTTGGACATGCCAGGTCTTATCCCTGCTGCCTCAAACATAGCTGGAAACCACCCCAGAGCTTGTTTGGGGTTTCTGTTTGAACATCATAAAACCAAAGATGTAATCCTAAAAAGAAATCCTCCTGCCCTTCTTTTCATAAAAGTTACAATCTGAGACAAGGATCATCTCTTGTATGCGAGTCCATTACACACTAGGAATGCGTCTGACTTCTGGAATGTAATGTAATGTAATTTAATGTAAGGGACAATTGTTAACAGAAAAATCCAGAGCTGAAAAAAACAAGACTGGAGATGCCTTGACCACGGATTTTATTTACTTCCTTGCTCCCCAGTCAGCTCGCTCTCTGATTGGCTACATTCGGTTCCACGTCACCATCCACAGAGTCACGACTCAGGAGTCATCGGCTTCCCACACACACAAAGTCTTTTAGTCATAAATATTGAACATCGTTGCTGTCAGGCAAAAAACCTCCTATGTCCAAAATTGGTGATTTCCTTTTTCCTTCATAAATCAGTACTATTGGTCATCCTTTATGTCTGTCTGTAGTTTTACAAATATTTAACCAAATATAAATAATGTATAACACAAAACCAGGTTTGATGACATTATGTCCATTATTACAAAAATCCTACAGTTTTGTTTATTTTTTGAAAATGAACAGTTTTGGACATAGGAGGTGTGCACCCGACAGTTTAATAATTGTGATTTTTGGCCACGACCATTTTGGAGCCGATTATTGGGACGAATTTGTTCTCAACGCACCTCAGACCAGAGGATCATTTTATAGGAAAATCTTTTAAGACTTAAGATTATCGGATGTTTGCCACCATTGGTCAGGAAGGGGCAACATCGGGACAAAAACAGCCTGAAAATCTTTATGTGTGTATGTTTAGTTGTGGTCAGAAGCACTCTAACCCAGCCCAAATGTAAATAGTGTTAGCAAAACAATACTTCCCTCATCTGACGGAGAGCATCTGGTGGTTTGCTTCTCTTATGCCAAAAATGTTATCAACACCACCTCTGTAGCTTGAAAAACCAGGGTAACATGGTTGTTATGGCCTTTCTTTTTGCCCAGTTCGAACTGCTGTAATTGGAGAGTTGTGCTGCCAAGTTAAATCACTCACAGCGGTGCTATTTGCAATACATCCATCTGGATGGTGTGTCTTTTTGGTTTTATCAATATTATTGTTGAATCTATCTATCAGAGTAAAAATACATGTAGAAGCTCAACCCTTTTAAATTCCAGTTAA
This sequence comes from Melanotaenia nigrans, assembly GCA_037177435.1. NCBI lineage: Eukaryota > Metazoa > Chordata > Actinopteri > Atheriniformes > Melanotaeniidae > Melanotaenia > Melanotaenia nigrans. Next base: position 1,231,975 of record JBAFTC010000019.1, read on the forward strand.
CATCCAGTCATTATTTTTTCAGGACAGCCTGAGCTGTCAGATTGTGAGGCCAAAATGATGGAAAATGAATGTATGAATAGATATAGCAGCATAAAGAAAACAGAATTTATTACTAACAGAACTTTGTAGAAATAACACAAAGGTCACAGTGACCAAGTATTTTCTCATCTGCACATCATTCAGAGCAGGAAACAAGCTGTCTTATAACAGGGCTTGCAAAGAAAAAGGGCAAAAATCAGGTACAAACAGCACTTCAGTGACAACAGTGCACAAAATGATTCTAAAAAATTTTACATCATGAGCTGTATCACAAACCAACGCTCCTATTTTCCTACCGGATTTTTTCAAGGGTCCCCAAATGCAACAACCCCATTGCCTCCTCCCTGAACCAATGGTACAGCGCCATTACGACATCTAATTCAGTGGCAGTGGCAGAAGCGAGTGTTTGGAAAGAGTGAGCAAGAATGAAAACGGAGGAAAGTCTGCGGAAGGAGGTTCAAATGCAAAGCAACAAAAACCCAAGTGGTAGTGGCGAGTCACCCCCTCACCCGAAAGTCACCCGAACGATAGAGAAAAGTCATCCTTCAGAACAGGAAGGGTACTTCTCAGTTCTCGCTTATCTTTTCTTCTTACCACCTTCCTCTGTCTTTTGGTCTGGTTATCTCTCTCTGTGATCTTCTGCATTATGTCTTAAAAAAGAAAGTTGCTCCTCTTATCAAGCTAACCCTAAACACAGTTATCAGATGCACTCTTTATTGTTTCAATATTTCTCCTATTATAATTCTAGAAGACAAAATTAATCCCATGAAGGGCTTTGGTTAAATATAAACATGCATGCATACTGTCAGTCTTCTTTATAAAACCAGATTGAAGTAAGAGAGCTGCTGGGATAAAAGAAGTGACGGAAAGCAGCTGACAAGGAGATGTTGCTTTTCATATTTCACCTGATATTCACGTTAATTCACCTTTCCTGCAAAGAGACTAGAGCACAAAAATACAGTAACTCCTGAGATTTTCCCCATAGTAGCTGAACTGGCACAAAATGTGTATTTATTAATTAAACGTAATAATTCAAAATGATAAAATGCACTTAACGTAGGAGCAGTAAGGAAGTAGAGTTCTGCCTGCCTTCCACAGAGAAAACATGTATAAGAAAAATGACTCCAGGTTACATCACTGATGATGTGTTTAGGTTGCACTCATGAGATGTGTGTTAAACTCAGTTTTTAATGTTATGAAAATGCCCAGTGGACAGTTTCCCGCCTCCCGAAACCATCTGCTGACCTGTGAATGTGAGGAAGGGGTTACTTGATGTTCATGTTATAGATGTTCATGAAGTCTTATTTCTTTTACCTTGTTTAGATCATTGTTGTTGTAATTGTCTACATACATACAGTATGACCCCCAGAGGGGACACTCTGTTTTTTGTTCCCTTGCAACAATTTTTCATTCTTTCACAAAAACAGGCATCATCTGTCATACGGTTTCTTTAGGTGCATCTGTCCCACCCAGCATCAGGTCAACACACACACCTGACATCATGTCCATGTTAACAGAGGACATATGTTGTTGTAATGTAGTGCTTTGCAGATGAAGAGGTTTACTGCAGTCAGAAACGCATCAAACATGTTGCTTATTTACTGTTTTGGCTGCTTGTGTTTTGCACACGCGATCAGGGTTCGAATTATGGGGGTGCTAAGGGGAGCACGGCTACCCTGGAAGGAGCTCCCATAAAGACATTCAGCTGATACTTTTAGGGGGAGCCCTAAAAATAGTTCACTTTCAGGTTACATTTAATTTTTCAGAAAGGTTCCTTATGTGTCTTGAGAAGAATAGCATTCATTTGTCAGCTTTGTGTTTTATTTATTTATTTAAATTAATTAATTAAATCCTCCAAATGTGATCGGTTGTGTTTCCTTCAGCACCGTGGACGGCGGCGTTGTTTGTTTGCGGCGTGCTGGGAGCATCGATGCAAAATACACGTTGTGTGCTTTCTTTTGTGGTGGTTGCCCTGTTTCTGATCAACCAAGCTGCATACAGTTGCAGCAGAGGGTTTCTTTTGTAGCAACCATATTTTGACCGTGCTACGTGCACTTATATGCGCGTGCATATGATGTGCAAAGTCACAGTGCACACCCAACAAAAGCTCTGGTGAAATTCCAGCCCTGCATGCAATTAATTAAGTCCTAATTCTAAATGATGCTTAGCAGTTAAATAATTCAAAGTCTTTAAAATGAAAGGAAATTGAAGTTTATTTAAGACCACCAATCAGCTGCACTTTATATTTTAGGCATAAACATAAAACAAAACACAAGACACATAAAAAATGTGTTTGTCAAAATACCCGGGTACGAGTGGACAGGACTTCAGTTTAAACAACCTGAAACCAGTAAGAACTGAAATATACAAACATGCTAAATTGCATAAATGAATCTGCAGGTTGATCACATTAGTCGTCTTAATCCTGAGTAACATTATTCTGAATGTTACTGAGGTTAGAAACGTCTGCCCGTCTTTGTGCCTCTGCTTTAATGTCTCATCCTCCGTCTGCTGGCACATTTATCAGATCAGTTACTGCTGACTTCCTGCTAACAGGTACTGAGGCGTCATAGCTCTAATTCAGGCTGTCGCCTCTAATGGATCTGCTTGCTTCTGTGAGCTTCGGGCTTGAAGCTCAGGGAGCTTGCAACCGATCTGTCAGATCTCACAAACCGTTATGTAAAACATGAAACGCTCAGGACTCAGAGAGCAGCCCCTTCATGGTGATCTGCTGGAGATATAAGTGGTGGAAAGTTGTGATAAACTGACTCTGATTGTGTGTTTTAGGAGATAATAATAAGGACGGGTTCCAGGAGAGAATGCACGAAGCAGGATTATTTTAGGGCATCTGCCAGAGCTGCCTTACTGAACAGAGGGATGGATGTAGCAGGAAAGATTTCCTGTATCTGTTCATACGACAGCAGAGCATCTCAGTCTGGTAGAGAAGAAACTCCGCTGTCTGACTAGTGTGTGGTGGAGAGGATGGTGTGGCTGATGGTCTGACTTGGCTTTAAGCTCTGACCGAAGGTCTGAGGGTCTGACTTAGAGTCTGACCGACTCAGGGTTTACGGGTCTAACTGAAGGTGTGACTGAAGATTTGGGGGTTTGACTAAGGGTTTTTTTTTGAGGGTCTGCTTTGTTGTCTATTATATTTACTAGCTGTTGTTGAACTGTCACATTTAAAGGCTCCAGATTAGTCCACAGAACAGAACCAGAACTGCTAAATTAGTTAGTAAATTTTCTTTAGGCCTTTGGTTCTGTTTCTGCTGCTGCAGCAAATGCTGCAAGGCAGATTGAACTGTCCACCACAGACTGATTGAAGATATGAAACATCTTGAATCAAAGGACATCCCCTCTGTGTGACATTTCCAGCCCTATCTGTTGTTCAGATGGAAAGGCAGCACCGATACTATGACACCTACTCTTAGTGGTTGTTTCACCATGGCAACTTCTAAAAATCAACAAAGGTCCATTTCCAAAAGACATGGGTGTGTAGACAATGAGGGAATCTCTGTGTGACTCTGAAAGTATAAAAGAAGTGTAAAACATTTCCCGCTGTTGTCTCTCATACGGTGTGTGTATGTGTAGTAACAAACACTTTCTTAAAATTCATTAAATCACTAAAAAACCTAAACTTCCAGAGTCAAAAAAAGGCAAGAAAAAGCTCAGACATTTGACTTTTGACAGCTGTTTCTGTCCCGCTTCGGCTGCAGCAGCTGTTTTACGTTCACGTCTCTGGAACACGATTGTGTTTGGTCATGTGCTGTCGGCTCCACCTGGTTAACAGGAACCTGCACAGAGATGGAGAACGGAGGTTGGCTGCGTTGTAGTGCTGCTTAGAGAGATTTCTGTTGTTGAGGTTAGTTAAAGATACCCTGGATTGGGGGGTTAGTGGCCTTTCTGTGTGGAGTTGACGTGTTCTCCCCGTGTATGCGTGGGTTCTCTCAGGTACTCTGGCTTCCTTCCTCAGTTCAAAGACATGCATGTTGGGTTACCACATTTTCTGCTTATTGTTTTTTTTTAACGTGTTTTTAAATGTTAATTCATACCAACTGACATGAACCAGGAAGTAGATATTACCATCTACAGCTGCGAAAGGGCGCTCTAAGCTTGTGATAACCACAGTATTTGCTGCTCCTGTACCACTTAAAAATGAACAAAAACATTAACTGAGACAACTGAGAAAGACTGAACACAAACCAAATGTCCCCAAGAAGAAATTCCTGTTCTGCAGATTACAAACTGCAGGTAGTAAAATACACAGCTGGAAACGGTAATCAAGCAACAGTCGGTGGAGTTGTTCAGAAATGACCCTGAAGATGAAGAATTCAATGGCTTCAGTGATGTGGAAGGAGATCGGGAGCTTGGAGAACTTGCGTACCGCTAACTTGCTTGCTGGAGTCGCTGGCTTGTTATGTTAACTTAGCCTGTTCAGCATCCCAGGTATATTCTTTGTGCTGTTATGAAACTGAATGTGTTCAGGGTTTCCGCTACATAAATGATCTTCATGCCTTCAGATTTTTATTTTTTTCAGATGTTAAAAATATAAACTACATTGTATGAATGCATCCATTTGAACATAAAGTCTATATTTGCACACATTTGCAGACCGTAATAAGAGTGTGAATCTGTACTCAGGAAGTGTGATACTGCTCTGCTCAACTTCCTGTCTGGTTCTACTGCGGCTCGCTCGGGAACGACGGCGAAGACGTGACAGTGGAGTAAACCTTCTTACATACTCCACAAGAACTTTCTTCTTGTTCTCGAGGCAGCAAGAAAAAAAAAAAAATGTTTGTTTTGGTCCAATCAATTCATACTCCAGGAGAAGTTTCGACCACGACGGCGTGGGAATTACTGTGGGAGGGTGTCTTTATATGCCTGACCCGGTTATGTCATATTTAACGTGAAACGGTGGCAGGGCGAGGTTGTGCACACGGCGGTGTCGTGTCGTTAAATGCCAAATGTGATATATACATTTCTGTACTTTCTCAGCACCTCAATCAGCTGCTCATTACCCGTAATAAAAAGTTTAAAAAAATCCCGGAGGAAACCCTGGTGTTACGTTAACATATTCAGCCTGTTGTTCCGTGGGCTTTTGAAATAACTGATATAGAAAATGGATGGATAAAATGTTTTTTTTTTTTGTTTTGTTTTGTTTGTTTACTTGCTTATTTGTCTGGGACAGAGCATATATAAAAAAAGGAACACTGCTAAATATTCCAGATTTAGCCAAAGGGCTAGTTTCATCTGTGGTCCCTGGCCAGGTCTTACATGACTGAATAATCATGGCAACGTGAAAGAAGCAAGGAAGTATGAAGGGTGGCATCATATGACAATGTTTGAGACGGAGGTCTCTACATATGTAAGGCAGCGTAAATGGACCTTTGGACAATACCGACGTACATATAAGAGCATTAATGAGATGGCAGCAGCTGACACAGGGTCAGAGGGAAATAAATATATAAAATAAATGAAATATTTAAATGTGTAACCAAGGCAAAGTATTGTTGGAACTGTCCTTATTTTTCTCCAGAAATTTCAGGTTGTTCATCATGTTTTCTTAAAATTTAGTTCATCAAATGTAAACATCTTGATAATCTCCTCATACTCATTTGAACTAAATCAAAGTGAAATATGTACAGCTGATCGGATTGTGCTGAATGCGACTCCTGTACTTTGACACCCTGTTTTAGAGTGAGTTAATGTAAAACTTTAGGTCGCAAAAAGATCATTTTTTTGAGTCATTGATAATTGTGATATTAACGGTAACTAAGTGAAAAACTTGTTGTTGAGTCCATGTCTGATGAGCTTGTGGGAAGAGAGAGGACGAGATGCTGAGGCAGGTGGAGACAGGTGAGCTTTAGTGCTCGGGTTAGCTAGTTAATCTATATCATTTATTTAAATTTAATCAAATTATGATTTTTACATTTATCATGTAAATATAAATTTTTATCTGACCTTGATATAATATTGTACACATTACAACAAAAGACAAAATGTTTGTTTATACAGAGAAAAAGGAGATCAGAATCATTTTAAGATATTTTTTAATTATAGAGAGATTAATCATTATAAGAAAAATAACATTACTTTAATATCTCACACTCTGCATTTACAACGATCAATCTGATGTCATTTTCTTTTAAAATGATAGCTACCATTAAGATAAGATAATAACAGAAACTGTTAAGATAAGGCTGTATTTTTGATGCAAAACAAAAAAACCTTGATGACAACCCTCAATGTGATAAACAAATTGTTTATTAGCTCTTAATAACATAATAAATGTAAGTAAACCTCTAACTTACATGCAGAAACCATTCCTGTTCCAGGGGCCTCTGTGGGCCATTTTTATGTTAATCCAACCTACGCCGTTACACACACCATACTTTGATAACTTTGATAAAACACTGTTGGATAGCCACTCAGTTGGTTTAAAGTTAAAAAGGTGACTGCAGAGCGGATTTGGAGTTAAAGGGCCAATTAATCCGCAGGTAACAGCTTCCAACCCTCTGCTGGTCTGCCTTGATGAGGCAAATAGAGGAAGACAGACGTAGCATGAAATCCAAAGCATGCTGATCACTTAGCTGCCTCCTCCCTTCGGTCTCAGAAGTAACATAGGCCTTTGATTTTCCCATTAGCAGATGGAATAGAGGAGCTACTGCCTCAAGCTAACTGGCTTATGATGTTCAGAAATGAGTGTTGGAGATAGCTTTGGTCCAACCCTGCGTGCCCTCTCACCGGGGATGGTACTCTACGCACAAATCTCAGACGAACTGCTTTTCATTTACAGCTGAGCCTCATCAAAGCCGTGCTACAAAGATGTGGGGATACTTTCAGTTCATGACCCAGTCGTTCAGCTTCACTTTATTTGTAATAATGTTTGCTTTGCACATTTCTAAATATTCTGATTTAATAACGACAGTAATGAACAACATAGTGTAATGACTGAAGCATCAGTTGATGATGCTCTAAAGCAGGACACACTGCAGTTCTTCATAAAACAGGATTTCTGTTTGTTGTCAGTCTGATTACGGACCAGCCAGCTCACTGGGTGAAAAGCCTGCATTTATTTAGAGCTTTACTATTCACACACACACACACACACACACACACACACACACACACACGGACGTTGATAAAGTAAAAACTGCTGAGGATGGTGT
>JBAFTC010000019.1:1547220-1560031 GCA_037177435.1 Melanotaenia nigrans
ATTTTTGATTAGATATTTTTAGTAGATTATTACTCTATAAGGGCTGCTCCACAGCGACATCTGGTGGGGCCAGGCCCTACTGGCCCCAAATGCAGAGACGCCACAGATCTCGCTTAGCATCTTGCCAGTGAGTGGAGCTTCTGCCTGTCAATCATTTCTGCCTGTGCATCCCAACCCGCACAGTCTCCGCCCCCTGACCGCCCCACACCTCCCACCCCAATCCCTGCAGTTTCAGGTATTTTCCCAATTCGGCAGTGGGTGTAGTTACGCAAAAAGTAGGGGGTGGAGTTACACTTTAATACTGATGGGCTATAACACTAAATATTGCTACACGCGCAACACTGTCTAACAAAACTGAAAGAAAACTTTAGGTTCATTTAGGCAGTACCGTTGACTTACGAGGAAAAAGCTGCAACTTCAGCAGCTTTTTAAAAATCTTTCTCCTTCTTCAGCTCCCTCCACCTGGGAAAGGCCAGCCTGATGTTGATCCTCCTTTTTTGTATGGTCTGATCATGCTGCCTTTAAGTCCTGTTTTTCACGTTCATGGTGAAGGTGAAAACAGCTGCAGAGCTGCTGCAGCATATGCATGGTCCTGCACTTTCGTCAATAACACTTTAACAGATTTTCCAGCTTGCTGGGGTAGAAAGCCACTCGTTCATCTTCTCCTCCTGCATCTCAGTCGCTGTGCGCTGGCCTACAGGAATTGCACGTTGGTGCTGATTGTCCCTTGTTGACAGCTGTAGTTTTAAGATTGCAGACCGCCTCCCAGATTTCCCGTCATATAAACAAATGCAGACATCAGTTTTGGTCACTAGAATCTTCAGTGTAATCTGGTTTGAAATATCGACAAATAAGATAAAACAACTCAATAAAACTTGACTCCCTTTAGCGCACCGGTCTGATCTGGTCTCTGGTGTGTGTTGGGCCCTTTTTCCTGAGACGGTTCAGCTTGTGTAATCTGAGCCTGGAGTGACTTTAACTGTCATGGTGTGTGTACTTTTGGATGAATTTTACTGTTTTACTTTTTATGTTGTTGAGTTTTCCTCTTTTCTTTCTGCTTTTTGTTAGTTTGTACACCTGGTTTAACTTGCTTCACCTGTTCCTCGTTAGTTAACAGGGTATTTATACCCCTCGGTTTCCGTGGTCCTTTGTCGTGTTTCCTCGTCATGTCTCCTGTTTCGTCCCTGAAAGTTATTTTGCAATTCTCGATTAAAACCTTCATTCCTGCATCCGTCTGCCTCCTGCCTTTTAACCCTGCATTTGCATCCATTTCCTCACTTCCGCTGCACAGTGATAGTTTCATACTGAATGAAACTTAAGTTCATCAAAATAATTTGAACTGTTACCTCCCAGAACCAGAACTCCTGATTTTCCTGCTGCTTCCACAAGAATCCGAATCAAACACCATTAAAGAGTAAAACATTTTATTCTGTGTTCTTCAAATTGAATTATCTGATTTATTTAAGGGAGACATGAAAATGACACTTCCTTGAACACAATTTGTTCTGCATGCCTCAGAAGTAATTGGTTACCAGTGAACATTAAGACATCTGCAGACATCGCCAGTGGGATGGTAATACAATCCACTTTCCCCACATCTGAAATGAAATGTAAAGGCAGTGTCATGAAAGATAAATGCAGAACACAGTGTCACATGATTTACACCATATGAGTGAATAAATATTCCAATTTAAATGCAAAATCCTGAGGTGGAGGGAGGCTGTAGATCACACAGACATTTTGGTACATTTTACTTAAAGATTCATAAATAACATCCAACGCAATTACTCCCCTTCAAATGAGGTTTTAAAGCTTACTTGTCACGGTGCATCCTTACTGTGATGTTTTTATTTCCCAAACTGTGTGTTATTCTTGCTCTGGGTGTAATTGCTTCTGTCCTTTGGCTCATCAGGCTGACTGATATCTGTGGCGGGACGCTTCCTCAGAATCTCAGCTTTGCGTTGGGTCTGCAGAACCTCGCTGCACATCTTAAATCAAACGCATGTCTGAGACTGTTCGCTACCTTCCTCTTTTGTCTGCATTTATTTTCATATGCACCTCAGAGGAAGGTGTTGAGTTTAATCATCAGTGCATGCAGTGTGTTTGTGCAGCTCCTTTCTTCCTCTAAATGGCACTTTTCTGTGCTTCAGATTCAAATTACAGTGAATAAACAGTGGAGTCAAACCCTGAAGTTTGTAATTACAGATATACAGATATGTCTTTGTTTATCCTCAATTCTGTTTGGGGTGTTCATGGACATGATGTCAGGGCTCAGTCAGAGAGAGGAGGGGGTCTGGTTTGGGAGCCTCAGGCTTTCATCCTTGCTTTTTGCAGATGATGTGTCTTTTTTGGCTTCTGCAAACTGTAAAGCCATCAAGATAAACGCCAGCCTCTCTAAGTCTGAGGCCGTGGTTCTCCAGTGGAGAAGGGTGGAGTGCTCCTTCCAGGTTGGGAGTTCATCTTTGCCTCAAGTAGAGAAGTTTCAATATTGTGGATCTGTTTATAAATGATGGTAAGATGGAACAGGAGATGAACAGGGGGACTGGGGCTTCATCAGCCATAATGAAGGTGCTCCACCAATCTGAAATGTAAAATAGAACTAAAATCATCAGAAACGTGTTTGTCATTTGAATCATTGATCAATAAAACAAAAAAAGTAAAAATGCAATTTTAAACAATGCATTACCTCTTATTTGTTGTTAAAAGAGGTGAACATCATTTTAAAAGTAACAGTCAGCTTAATTGTAATGTGGATATATTTAATTTATTTATTTGTTTTTAATTCGGTGCAGTGTGGAGAAGAGATGAACTTGTGAAGGTAGACAGACGACAGAAAATATGAGTTAATGGTCGTTTTGCTCATGAAGGTTCCTAAATGAGTGAAATGTCCTGGAAATATACAACAGCAGCCACAATGAGAGCTGGTTAAATTTACTGAGGAAAGAAGCTTCAGAGCTTTGTTTATTATCTACGTTGGCACAGAAAACACTCGACCATTGTTTATGAAACAAAAGGAGATAAAATTGTTCAACTTGTCTTTGTGGCTGCAACATTCAAAGGACGGCTCAGTTTTCTGTCATATTAATTAGGATTTATGTAGAAGTGAGTGGAGAGGAAATTTAATGAAATGAAAAGACAAAAATATTCTTATCATCACAAAAAGAAACTAATAATGTGAGATCATTGTTAATGTGACAAGAAAATAATAAATATTTTCATTAACACTAATAATAATTAATTTAATAATTACAATATTTTGTCTTTTCATTTTATTAAATTAGTTTAAAAGTAATTTTGTGTCCACAGTATTGCCCCTCATAACAAATGCATTAATCATCACCTTCCAAACCATTTAATTCAGGTGTTCCAAATGAAGTCTATAAAGACATGGATGAGTGGTTTTGTGTGGAGGAACTGACCTATCCCAACAGAACACCTATGGGATGAATCCGAGCTGAGACCAGACCCTCCCATCCCACTGGGAGGTCTCATAAAGACACTCCTAGTCCTTGTGGAACTCCTTCTCAGATGAGCTGAAGTAGTTAGCTGCAAAGGTCCACCTTTAACCCTTTGGACTGAGAAGGGGGTGTCCTAGATGTTCACAAACTTTTGTCAATGTAGCGTACCTCATATGTGTAACAGCTCCACAGTACTGATAAATGCTAAAATAATATTACAGTATATCATGTTTACTTGCTAATAAGATATAACCTTTGTTCCCAGTTTTAGTTCACAAAGTAAATTCTGTTTAAGTTCTCACACCCTCTACTTTCCATTTACCCTCTGGCTGTGTTCCAGGCTTAATGCTGATCAAACCAGGGGAGGAAGGGAGATGATGACAATGCTGATAGTGATGATGACAATGATGACAACTGATATTCCCAATGTGTTGATGCAAACTGATAAAAACTACCTCTTTTCTGCACAATACAAGGCCATTAGTCATGAAGCAAGGACAGTTGTAATCATCCCTTTTGCTTGCTTTCCTCATCAGTCTTCTCCGTAGCTCCTATCAGCATCAATCTAGGCTCATTTATTTCAATCATCTCTTATTTGCTAAACTGGCAAAGTCAAAGGACGACAACAAAAACAAAGCTCGTTTTGAAAATGAGCCAAAGTACAATTTTATGCAACTGCATACTCCTACAACACCCTGCCCATTTCTTCGTGAGTAAATAAATCTTAATGGGATGCTGCAGGACATTTAACAGAGACAAAGACTTCATCTTTACCTCAAGATTGTGATAAGAAGTCATTTTGGTACCAGGTAGTCTAACCTTTTAACAAAGAATCAGAGATTAGTGAAGATGTGTTTTATTTATTTTTCAGTTCATAGATAATTTAAATCCAAATTCTTATTTAAATGGTAAATACTTATATAGCGATTTTCCAGTCAGCTTGACTGTTCAGCCATTTACAACACTGTCCACTTAATCAGGACTATTATGCTAGTATGCTAGTTTTTCTTCAGAACGGCTTTAACTCTTTTTAATTCACATAAACACTGACATTGTTTGAAAACAGCTGTGCGTGTATGATTGGTAGGATTTCTGACACTGGCTTGACTTTGTGTCTTCTTCTCAGCATTATCTGGTTAATTTAAAATCAATATTGTAAAAATGGAATATAAATATTCAAAATGACTACTTTGTATATGCAAAGGACAATAATGAAATGTGAACAGTATTAAATATAATAGGTCAGGTCATTTTTCTTCACACCATTGTTAAAGGGTTAAACAAGAAAGCTTTTAAATTGTTGGATATTTAATATCATCTAAAAGACCCCGATAGAACTTGAGAATTTAGATCAGTAGCATGATACGCACAAATAAAATAAAATTAATAGGAGATGGTTGAGATCCTCAGTGCTCCAGTAACTTTAACAATAAATCCACCTTCAAGTTTCATACAGTCATCTTTAATATAGATGCGGATTTCCTGCCATGACATGTGAAAATACATGCTCTAGAAAAGGTGCCATTCGCCATCATTTCCTGGTTTTTCTGTCCCCATGGTAACAACATCCAGCCGTGACAACGTCACTTCTGTGCTCTTCATTGTCCACATAACATGCTGTTAAGGAGATCCTCGTTTCTTTAAGTGAAAACAAAGCTAAAAGTGAGTTTTTCTTTCCACTTTATAGGTTTCCTCATTCAGCGTGGGGCTGTTAATGTTGTATAAAAAGAAAATATGAACTGAACAACGACTGTAAATCTCAAACTGATGTTGGAAGTTGAAAGCTAAGCTAGCCGAGCGACGCTTTGTAATTAGCATTTGGTGTTGCTAACACTGGTGACGATAGTTCTTTTTTATGTTCACGTTTGTGTTTTTACCTTATCTGCGTGTATAATCTTATTTTTAGCATTGAATATAATTGTTATACATGAATCCCACTCATGATTTTACGGCTAGTGTCGCAATTCCGTGTGAATGGATTTAGCTACTGCTAACCCCAACTGGCTAACTTGGTCATTAGGTAAGGGTTTGTAGCCAAAACTTCCATAAAATGTGTTATTAAAAGGTAACTATCTGTTTAATTCTAACCGTGTTATCATTACAGGTTAAATGGATTTCTCTGGTTTTCTGTTGATTGCAGGATTAAGACTTGAGCAGTTTAAAACGTCTCTAAATGCGCAGCGTTGCTCTTTGTTTGCTAACAGTTTGCTAATAGCTTAGCTTCGTCCCCGACCGAGGAGCGCTAATATACTGTGGTCCCTCTGATGTTAAGGGTAGTGTTATTTCCCCATAGTTCTAGTTAATGTTGGGGGTGTTAAAATGTTTGAGGGGTGGGGAAATTACTGGGAGTAGTTTCTTCTTTTTTCTTTCTCTCTGGGTTTTGGAGGGTGAGAGGTCGGGGAAAGAGGAGAGTTGTTACCGGTATTCAGAGCAATAAAGCTGTCGTTCTTGGAGAAGCTTCCACCTGTTCTTTTTCACGTCCAGGAGGACGTTACAATACCTTATCTTCCCAGATTCCATCACCTGAGGAACTGTTTAGCTAGAACCAGTAAATACACCTCACTGTTTTAGTTACTCTTTTACTGCTGTTTATTTATATAGTGTTTTTATTGTTTCTTAGTATTATGCGTTTTTGGGATGTGCCCATGTGTTGTATTTTGGGCATGTGTTTTGTCTGCTAAATGTTGACAGTGCACTTTGAGCTCTTTGCAACCGTTTTTCAATGTGGTTTCTTATCCTGCAAATGACAAATAAACTGAACTGAACAGAAAACCAATGTAAAGACATTTGATCAAAGTTTAATCAGCTGAGAACTTCAGCTAACTTCCCAAATCAGAGCAGCTGTGGAAGTTTGACTGTAAAAACAAATAACGTCCACCCTGGTTAGTTTAGTAAATGCAGTCAGGATGGACAGATGTCTTCACCGCGTCTACATGACTGATGCAGCTTCAAACAACTAAGCTGCCTGAGAAACATTACCCGATGTAAATTTCTGATTATGTGTAGAGCTAATAAATTAATTACAGCTATTTTTACTTAAACTAATCAGGACATAGGCTATGAAAACATATTAATTTGTAAACTGGTTTAATGTGGTTACCTGGTTACACTGTCCTTTAAGGTCTCATTTTTTATCGTTAATTTGCACCACTCAGTTCTGAACTGTCAGCTACAGTTTGTGCGTTCTACATGGCTTGGGTTCGTATTTTTATTGTTCTGTAGTGATTGTCATTGAGCTACTAAAACTGCACGAGTTGTCTGTATTAAAGCAAACTTCATCTCGTATCCTTGTGTTTGTTTTTTCCTTCATCAGTGGACCGAAGTTTGAAGAGACGGCAGGTGAAGCCGCTTGCTGCCTCTCTGTTGGATGCCTTGGACTACGACAGCTCTGATGACAGTGACTTTGAAGTGGGAGACGCTTCGGGTAAATACAGTCATTTGTAATATCTACCTACTCCAAGCACAAAACATTACATCTGTTGTTTTAAAGTGAAACAACGGAGTGACGGACACGTGTAGGGTCTGTTGCAGACAATAAGAAATCTGTGAGTAACATCCTGTATGTTGGAAAACAATCCAGTATGACTTGAGTAAATTTTTCCTTTAAAGAACATTTTAAGGTCTTTTTCAACTTCCTGTGTTTCACCAGGAAAAAAACCAGCATTTTCATTAAGTGTTCCAAATCATTGATTGGTGATTAGTTACAGGATGTATTTAAAGCCTTCTGTTTGCTACGTGGAAGCTTTAATTTAAACACTTGGTCAAATGGTAAATGATTTGTACTTATATAGAGTTTTTACCCAAAGCACTTTAGATATACGTGACATTCACACACACATTCACACACCGAAATCTAATCTTAGTTTCAGAAAACTTTCTTTCTCCGAAGCTTGTTTTTGGCTCAGGTGGTGCACCAGATTCCTGGTGTCGCTGCCTCTGGTCACACTTTATCTGGACATCATTATCAGTCACTAGCTGTTTAGTTTGTCTGACCTTTTAAAAGCGAAGGGCCTCCAGACAACAGATACGTCTCCTTCTTTCCACGTCTTCATGTTCAACTTTGTCTGCTATAGCTTCACTTTCTGAACTTTCACTGTTTACTTCAGTGCTGTGTAGCTTTAAACAGTCCTCACGTTCCTTTATGGGATGTGGTAATGCTGGATCGTGGTGCTTGGACAAGAATTTTTGGTAGCTCTCTTTCAGGAGGAATTCCCTGGAAAGCAGTCTGATAGTAAATGCATGATCTTGTTCAGACACCTGACAAGATGACCAAACTGAATGGTGAAGCCATTTCAGCTGCAGACAGAGCGACAGTGAGAGTTTCTTCTGAAGACAGAACCAATGAGTGCTGCCACCTGATCGGCCCTTTTCTCAAACACCCAACTTTATCTGTTCTGTCAACTTGTTGTCGTGTGTTTTGATAGGCTCAGATGGCACAGGAAACGGCAGTGATGATGAAGGGTCAAAAACGAGCGCTGCTGGCTCAGAAAGTGAGTCGGAAAACGTTGCATCTGCAGACGATGGAGCTAATGAGGAGGCAAAAGAGCTGACTGCTGAAGACAATTTAACTGAGGATGAGGAGAAGAGCAAACAGCAGCCCCCATCAGACAGCTCCACCAAAGACAACCCCTCCATCACCCCAGCCAAAGGCAGACGGAAGAGCAGGAAGAGCGTCGAGCCGGAGCCCTCTGGTGAAACTGTGTCTACCTCAGCTTCTGGGGACGCTAACCTGAATGCTGAAGACTCTTCAGTTGAGCCCAAGAAGTGGAATTTCCGCAGGAATCGTCCCCTCCTGGACTTCACCACCATGGAGGAACTGAACGAGATGGACGACTACGATAGTGAAGATGACAATGACTGGAGGCCCACTGCAGGGAAGAAGAAAGGCAAAGCAGCTACTCAGAAAGGAGGCACAGAGGAAGAAGATGGAGGCAGCGCCAGCGACGATGACGATGATGATAACGATGATGATGACGACGACGATGATGATGATGATGACAATGACGATGACAATGACGATGACAAGGAAGATGGCGATAATGACAACCACAACACAAGCAGTGATAGTGAGAAAGAAGTTAAAAAGCCCAAGAAGAAGGTGAAGAGCAGCAGTACGTTTGATGATGAGCTGACCAATGACAGCATGTCCCAAGGAAAGGGCAACGAGGTGAGCTGAAGACCTGTTTATGAATTACGATGATAGATAATATGCTCATTTCTCTTCATGGTTTAATGTCATGGCTTTGATGCTCAGGTCTGCACAATTAAAACATCAGCTGGCCAGATGTGAGCAGATGTTAGGCCACTGGGTCGACAGCAGTAAAAATGATGGAAGGTTGAGAAGACAAGCTGTTGAATAAGTCCCAAATTACCTGCGTCTTTACGATGTATCACTCCCACTGCATGGTGACAAAAAGGTGTTAACAAACTAATATAACATCATTCTGTCTAAATCCCCTCAAAAGCCTACATATTACCTCCAGATTTCTCTCCGAGAAAAGAGATGGAAAAAGGCTGCAGGTCCTCTACCAGGACACGGAAGGCTTCTTTCAGGAAACTACATCATAAAAATGGTTTCAACGTTTCTTTTCAGAGAATTTTTAGAGAATTTAGAAATCTAGAAAAAACTCTAACTAGCTTTGACTTCCAGCTGTCCGGTAACACAGTGTTTCTCAAATGGGGGTATATGTACCCCCTGGGGTAGGGCTGCTCGATTACAGCAAAAAATTATAATCATGATTATTTTGATTGAAATTGAAATCTCGATTACTTAATAGAATTATTCATTATTCTCTTTAATAATGTGAATTTTTATCTGTCTGTCTATCTATTTGTCTATCTGTCCGTCCGTCCTCCGTCCGTCCGTCGTAACCTTAAAAAAAAAAAAAAAGAAATAACTCTAAAATCATCCTAAAGTTACAACAAAATATCAGAATCAAGACTTTTCTGTTTGATGAGGGGCTGCTGGGATGCAGCCAGACATCAGAGAGGAATTAATCAAGTCAACAATTCATGGCCCAGAGATGTTCTGTATATTCATGGGGACTTAGATTCTCCATGAAGGACAAGATAGCTTCAAGATATTTTTCTCTGGTTGCATTCGCATTGCAGATAGAAAGCTGAAGTGAAGTGGTAGACGAGTCACGTTTCTCTCCTCCCTCTGAACCCCGCAAATCATTTTCTATGAAAAAACACAGTAAAGTAATCATGAGATAATAATATCGAATAATGTTGATCTAAATGGCAGTTTTCACAACAACAGTAACAAAGTGCTTTACAGCGTCACAGAATAAACAAAGGAAGTTTAAAGATTGTCATTTGGCTCATACCAGAAGCGTAAAGTAAAATAAGAAGCATAGACAATGTAAAAATACACAACATTGATATGCCTGAATATAAGAAATAAGAACAATACACGAAGAAGTGAATAGCAGCTCAAATTAAATCAGATACTCTCCGAAAATAAAAGTGTGTTCGATCTGAAGGCATATATGTAAAAAACATAAGACAAGTCACACGAAGACGGTAAGAAAATAGAAGTACTTTGGTAAACATCTGTTTACGGATATAAAGCAGAACACTGCACGCTAAACTCTGAAGCTGCAGCTTCAACTTTTGACTTCATACCTGTGATTGACTGGATGGTGACCTGTCAATCACAAAGTGTCCAATCAGAGAGCAGATGGCTTCGGCACCGTCAACCACAGCAGGGTGTAGGAGGTAGATTTTAATCCTTTTCAGGTCCCCCAAGAAAAACTCACACCAAACTGGTCCCTTCAGATAAACTGTTATAAAGATAATTTAATTAAATATTTATTCCACTTAAATATATATTCCACTTTAAAAGCTTAGATGCTTTAATCAGCTTCTGTCCTTATCAGAGCCGTTAGGTTTTATTCGTTTTTAAGATGTTTTTTTACATTTCAGTGTCATTTTTGTCATAATAGCAGCAACATGTTAACAGGAGAAACAAAAATATTTTGAGGGGGGATTACAGTCTATATAATTTATAACGTTAATTTTAATGCATTGTTTTTTTGAGCAGTACAGTTAAAAATAGGACACTCCCCAAATGGGTCCCCTAGTATTTAGACAAAAGGCATCTGAAAAACCGTAATAATAGTCGACAAGCTTTATTTTTACTTTAAACTCCTCGGTCTTAAAGGGTTATTCATGATGTGGAGAAGCGGTACGACAAAGCTTCTTATCAACCCGGGTTTTCCACCCCGACCTGCGTCTGACCAGCGGCAGACATGGAGAGACCCCGCAGAGCAGCACACTTTACCATGGAGGAGCAGACAGTTGTTCTTCACTAAAACGAAGAATTCAAACACATCATCCTGTTGAAAAGCAGCTCTGTTGCCGCAGCAACATCCAGGAAGGAATGCTGGGAGAAAATTACAGACTCTGTGTAATATGTCACATTATACAATATTAATTCATCAAATATCATTCAAATATTAATTCATTAAATAATATAAACAGACAGCAGTTTCAATTTCACTTTATTACGACCCAGACGTTCAGTCACAGCGTTTCCTTACTTTCCTTAATAATTTGTCTCTAGCAACATAACTCAAAATGTTACGGATGGATTTTGATGACATTTTCAGTAAATCTTAGAAATGGAAAAAGGGTTCTTTACGATGGGGCGATAAGGATAATTTTGCCATTAGAGCTTTTAACTGCAAAGTAATGGCCACAATTATAGTCAAAAAATAAAACAAACTAAATCAAGTGTCTTGGGGAAGGTCTGCGATCTCACTGCTTCTAGTTTCCAGTGAGTTCTTTAGAGGCTCCGCAACCCCATCAAGCACGTTTGTTTTTGAATATTAATTCCTCACCATGAACTTATTGGTCAGGAGATGGAGCTTTTATACTTGCTGATCTCTTATCCAGAACATAACCTGCTCTGGAGCAGGTTAGTGGTGGTATACCCCGGTTAGAAGTGAACCAGAAAACCCAGTGTTAACCTCAAAGTTAGCCCGATAAGAGAAAATCCAGCTTTGTCGTACAGGCCTCAGCTATACTTGTTTTCATCTACATACCTTGTCTGTCTGATTCTGTAAAAACCGAAACAACTCATTAAATCACACATTTTGATAAAGGTTCGAAACACTTTACGTTTACATTTGTAATAGAAGTTCTGTAAAGGAAGATCCACTGATACTGTGTCAGTACAGAAATACATGTGGTCTGTCCTATTTATCTAAAATCACTGCAGACGATTCAGACAGCGAGCCTGCAATCTGCCAACTCTGTACATGTGATTTGGTATTATAGACTCCGATACAAAGTCAACATACAGTCCGACGAAATATTTAGATTTTATCAAGCGGATTCCCAGGGAATGTTTGTGCTTTTGTTGTAATCCACTTAGTATGCATGGGCATTGTTTGTAGGATTTACCAAGTGTCACTCATTGGATCTGTGGTCAGAACAGACGGATGGTGCATTGTTAAGTGGCTTTACTGTTGTTCTTTTCTTCAATTCCCCAGGACGCTCTGCTCGACCGCTCCCAGACTTGGAACACTCAACACATCCTCATCTGCTGCGTTTGCTTGGGAGACAACAGCGAGGATGCAGATGAGATTATCCAGTGTGACAACTGTGGGGTGACTGTGCATGAAGGTAAGCTTCTGAGCTGTTTCACTCCAGCACTGTACAGTAAATGCTGAGCTGGAGCAGATCCAAGATAAAAGCAGTCACAGCTGGCCAGCTAACAGAGAAGGACCCTAGCCAGCAGAAGTAAAGAGATTTCCAAACCTTTTACCAGGTGGTCACAGCAAACTTATGTGTAGAGCTGGGTATTGCCACTGATTTCTCGGATCCATTCGATTCAGTCGGTTAGTTTACAGAAATTTCTGTAACAACTAATTTCTCTTGAATATAAATGGTCTACATTTATATAGCTTTTCTGTATCTGGAATGATACCCAAAGATCTTTACAGTATACATCACATTCACACACCCATTCACACACTGATGGTGCTGATGTGCTAACCACGATCCATCAGGAGCAATTTGGGGTTCGGTGTCTTGCTCAGGGACACATCGACATGAGCTCGACAGGCCGAGGATCGAACCGGCAAACCTCAGGCTACAAGACGACCGCTAGGCTGATTCTAGAATGCGCCGCTAAGTGGCAGCAGGAACTGTAGTAGCTCTGTTTTTAAATCGTCATTTTTGCAATATAGCCGTCTTTTTTGGGACATCGGTTGTCGATCTGTGTCTGTTCGGGTAGATTTTTCGCGCTGGTCAGAGGCTGTGCTATCCGGGAGATTTTTCTGAATATTTTTTCTGTTTTTGCAAGACTTGTTATTGTGAGTCTCCATGGCAACGAGACTTGTTTA
>JBAFTC010000019.1:1570931-1585938 GCA_037177435.1 Melanotaenia nigrans
CGCAGTTCCATGTTTGCGGCTTTGATAGATAAGCTTGGGCCGATTTTAGCGGAGCAAAGCCGTCTGCACCTGTTTTACTACACGCAAAGCGTTAATAGATCAGGGCCTAAGTTTTAGTGAAAAGTTGTCAATCTGACACTAAAGCCTGTATTTCCATGTTGTCAAGTTTAACATGGCACAACAAATCCTGTTTATTTTGCTAGTTATTGTTAATGGACTAAGAGGCAATAGGTTGCTTTGCTGCTGAGAATACATTACTAACTTGGAAAAAATTGTGAAATGTTACTAAGCGTAGACCTGCCACACACACACACACACACACACACACACACACACACACACACACACACACAAAAAAAAAAAACATTTGAACTTTAGTTTTAACCTCATAGATTGTTGTAAAAGCATGAAATTTGCGTGGTACTTTTATTGTTAGAATATGAAACATGAAATGTATTTATGTTTTTGTCTTTGATTGAGGAAACTATTTATTGTAAAAATATATCATTTACAAACACCTGATGTACTTGTACCTGATGTTGAAGTTGTACTTCATGCTGGGCTGATGAACATGTTAACATTGGACCCTTGAATCAGACACGATAACTTTATTCTTCCTGTGGTTCATAGAAATAATTTTATTCTAGTTTTCAGCGGACAGCTATAAAACTGGTGTAACCAGTAGGAATGTCCAGTGGAATTCATCAGTCCAGATATCCAGCTGCTCAGTTGGCAGGGCTTACATCTCCCATGAGGGAGACTCGAGTTTGAATCCCACAGGGGACATATTACAATTGGGCAAATATTAACACCCTACACTTGGGTCCTTAGGCAACCCTAAACCTAAGATAGATACTGCCTAACCACCTCATCATGAGTGCTATCACAGTCAGAAAGGATATACAACATGGTAATGCTATGGCAAGGGGGAGCCAGGACAATAGATCAGAAGGGGGAGATAACATCCACTCCCCCCCAGAGATTGGGTACCAAGCCCCAATGAAGAATGAGATGAATGAGAGAGAAACTGACCTGAGGGATAAGATCATGGCAAAGATGAGAGCCTGTCAACTCTAACACTGACTAGCAAGAATGAGTGAAGTACCACCAGAAAATCTTCTAGATGATGTGAATGCAGCAATAAAAACAAACCCTACTGTGACCATCACTAAAACCAATAAGCTGATATATGGTAAATGATCAGTATTTATATTGGCCAAGGATCGAACTGACAACCCTCAGGCTACAAGGCGACCACTCTACCCACTGAACCATGAGGCCCCATACAGTACAGCAACAGTGATCCTGGAGATGATTGGCCAACATGATGTTATGTTGGCCAAGCATCTCCAGGCACCATGGAGGAGGAAGATGGCAGCCAAAATCAAGGCAACTTGGAGGGACGTTAGTCAACTGTCAGAACTCCAGAAGTGTACAACCACAAAAGGGGTACCCAAGAGGTACAGCCAGATGTCCATACCTGAGGCTCTGGAAACTGCCAAACAAAGACTCCAAGCATTGGCTGCATGACTAAGGAGATGCACTGCACTCTATGAAGCTTCATTTCAAACTCAATGAGGCTGTGGCAGACCACCCTTGAGGCCAACTTCGAGCCATCAAGCTGTACGCTGAGAGTGAGCATGACACTGACTCACTGATCCACACCATCAGGATCTACAGCATGGACATCGGAGTATCATTCGGCCTGGAGAAATGTGACCGTATGGTAACAAAGAGAGGGAAGGTAGTCCATACAGTGGGTACTGCACTCCCAAAGGGCAGAACAGTGGATGTTAAGGAAAGCTACAAGTACCTTGGCATACCACAAGCAAACGGACACTACACAAAGAAGCCAAAAGGGAAAGCTGCCACTGCCAAATACTTGCAACGAGGAAGGCAAGTCCTGACAAGTCAGCTCAATGGCAAGAATAAGATCCAAGCAATTAACAGCTATGTCCTGCCAGTGATCAGATACCCGGCTAAGATAATAAGCTGCCCAAATGAGGAAGTTTAGAACACAGATGTTAAAATATGGAAGCTGTTCACCATGCATGGAAGGTCCCACCTCAAATCCAGTGTTCTATACACTAAGCGCAAAAAGAGAGGGCGAGAACTGGTGAGCATCACGGCCATTATCCAAGATGAAACATCCAAGCTCCATGAATACATCAGGACGATGGCCCCAAGGGATGAAGCACTGAGTAAGTGTCTCAGGCAATGGAACCTGGAGGAAAATGAAGTGGAGGAACCATCATGGGAGGACAAGACCCTGCATGGGACTATCTACCACCGACAGATAGCACAAATGGAAGATATGAACAAGTCCTACCAATGGCTAGAGAGGGCTGGACTGAAGGACAGCACAGAGGTGCTAAACATGGCAGCACAGGAGCACGCCTTGAGTAGAAGACCAATCGAGGCCAAGATCTACCACACCAAACAGGACCCCAGGTGCAGACTGTGCAAAGAGGCCCCTGAAACAATCCAGCACCTCACAGCAGTGTGCAAGATACTGTCAGGCAAAGAATACATGAAATGCAATAACCAAGTATAGTGTACAGAAACATCTGTGCAGAATATGGACTGGAGACCCCTAGGTCACAATGGGAAACACCTCCCAAGGTGGTGGAGACTGAGAGGGTTAAGATCCTGTGGGACTTCCAGATACAGACTGACAAAATGGTGGTGGCCAGCCAACCGGACATTGTGGTCTTGGATAAGCAGTAAAGGAAAGCCGTAGTGATGGATGTAACCATCCCCAACCATGGAAATGTCAGGAAAAAGAAACACGAGAACTTGGAGAAATACCAAGGACTCAAGACTATTATTATTATTATTAATAATAATAATGAGACACGCATGACAACACTAAAGGCTAAAGTGTATTGTAAAGAGAAAAAAGAAGGAACAAAGCAACCAAAAAGACAAAGAAACCATTTTAAGGGTTACAAACTAAATGTCTAATTTCTGAACAGATTCCCACCTAATTGTTTAGAAGATACTGTTTTATATTAAATCTCACTGTAGGTAAAAGCATTTCTTTCAGTTCAGTCGACTGTTTTTTCCTCTCAAACTCGTCATTTCTGACGAGGATAATCTTTCCCTCAGGGATTAGAAAGCTATCCTGTAGTCATCACTTTTTGTCAGCTTAGCTCATATTAGCCAGCAACCCGTGGCTTAACTGTCCGAGCTCAGTATCGCAGTTCAAAGGGAACACCGCAGATTTGAGCCACAGTTCATCCATAAGTCTGTTAGACCAGCATGGTGGTCGCTCAGGACTCCCAGGTCCAGGGTTCAGAGCCCAGCGTTGCCACTTTACACCAATCTATATTAGAGGAAAGAAATGATGAGGCGCTGCCCTTCTCTCATACTGGAGGTGGAAATAAGCAGTAGTTTTTCCACTACTGACTCCCGCTTGGACTTAACTCCCCTACTGAGAAGAAACTAAAATGATAGGAAGATATGGCCCCCCTCAATCCTCTACAGAGCAGAGTTCAGAATTAGCCATTCACCATGACACACAGCAGATGGTCCTTCAATCAGAGACGGACATGGAGCCTCCAAACAAAGTGTAGAGCTGAATAAACAACTCTGTCTGCTGCATTGTTTGATTTTGATGGGCTGCTTGCCTCCCCAGTGTGGCATCCAGTGACAGGCCTGCAGAACATTCAGCTTTTGATTTGTGAGTCTTTCCCATTGCTCAAAAGCCTGAAGGCTGCTTGACTGAATTAGGAGCTGGAGTGTTATCTCCCCAGCGGAGGCAGAGTACTGATTGCTGCCCTCATTGGTAGTGAAGAGCACGTTTGCCTGGTGTAATAGCTGCCATAGAAACCAAATCAGCCAAGTAATTGTTTAGGCAACCTCAGAAAATTAAGAGGACAGCATTAAAATGTGTTCCCTTGGCTTCTGCTTGATTCTCTGGGGCTAATTTCTTTTTCTTTTTTTCTTTTATATATATCAAATGTTCAATTTGTGCTGCTGCAGTGCCACAGAAGATTGACAGCTTTGGACCAGACGGTAACAGGGTCAGGGTTTTTTTGCTAGATTATTTCTTTCACTCCCATTTTCTCACAGGATCCAAGAAGCATGAACATAACAAACCAAACTTATGAGACATCAGCAGATAAGTAAACGCCATCATCGGGCATTCTCATGATAAACCTTTATATTTTTGTGCTGTGAAATGATTCATTTGAGTAAATTTTACGTCTGTGTGTCCGAACTTCCTGGCTCCTCATGTTAATACGTGTCCATGCAGTGAGATTCAAACATACTCTCCATAGCTGCATCACTATGTTTTATAGAATGTAAACAACACTAATACAAGAAGAGCTTAAGAAGAAGAGATATTTCCAAACGTTGCCTGAATCCTACAGAAGTGTCAACCAGTGACGCTGCTTCTAGATTAACATTGCTGCCACTCAAGCAGTTGCATTCACGCTGGATCTGTTTGGTCCAAGCCCTGGTCCATTTCCACAGATAATTCAAACTTTGGTCTTATTGAAAATCGGGGTCTTCTGGTTCGGTTCTCTTCTTGGTCAGTAGTTGTTTTGGGGACTGCCCCCCCCCCAGTGAACAGTTGTTTTAACTGCACGATGTTGTCCATGTGGTTTGGTCCACTGCGGTAAAAAGCAACCAAACGAAAGGAATGGGCTGTCCTCCGTGTGTTTCACCAGCCAGGTAAATGCGTTTTATTGAAAACAACCCTTTGGTTTCATTTCTTTATAAATACATGACCAGAATGAATCAAACTGAGTCCTCTGAACTGTCCTGAACGTGTCCTACGTTGCAGGGCATCAGTTTTCCTTTTCAGAGAGAAGACCGTAGGGCTGATATTACTCAAAACAACCACTGACCAAAGACAACGAAACTTTGTGAATTTTTTGTGATGAAGACGAGTGTCAGTCATTCTGTCACAAATGTTTTCCTCCTAACCGTTGATGGGTGTGAGGTAGTTCATAGTTCAGGTTTACAGAAAATATTTACTGTTTTCATGTTTTTGTCCTGTTTGCAATGTTTTCCTCCACTTTTTATCTATTTCTGGATAAAATGGCATCCTAAAGGGAACGCTCCCAGGACCTCACTTCAACCAGCTATCCCTTTACTCCAGCCTCTGAAACTTTGCTGTTTCACTTCAGCTCCATGAATCCTTTACCAGCAAAATGCAAAACCAAGTTTAGGCGAAGAAAAGTTCCTTAATTTGTTTCCGTCCTTTAACACAGTTCCATCGGTTGTGATTCTTCTATTTCTGATGAAATCTCAGTGTTAGATTTATTTTCATACCAAGATGTCTGGAGTTACAGTGAAATCATTTATTATATCACGTTAAAGCAGAAACCGCCCGTGGCTCAAGAGGTTAATGAAATCAGGATGATTGATGGCATATTTAATGAACAGCATTTATCCCTGAACGCTGCTTAACGGCCGTGCTGCTCTCTGATTCCAGGCTGCTACGGCGTGGACGGCGAGAGCGACTCCATAATGAGCTCGGCCTCGGAGAACTCGACCGAGCCGTGGTTCTGCGACGCCTGTAAGAACGGAGTGACTCCCAGCTGCGAGCTGTGCCCCAACCAAGATGGCATCTTCAAAGAGACGGACGCCGGGAGGTGAGATGCTGAGGCACACTGACCCAGTCGGCGGTGGCGCAACAAACAACACCTCTTTAATGGCCCGAGCAGCCAAACGCCGTCTGAATTATACAAACTGTATATTCACAGCTGAGGAGGTTGGATTAGGGAGGAGAGAGAGAACTCAGAGGAATGAGAGAGGGAGGGATGGAAAGAAGAGAAGAGATAGAGGAAGAAAAGGAGTGAGAGAAAAGAGTGTGTTATGTGAAGCATGGAGACTTCAGCCACGTTATCGCTGATAGTGCTCCTCAGCCAGGCTGCACCCGAATTTACTACTTCAGTAGAGCATGAAAAACACAGCAAATTAAACTGTGAAGCGGTTGCTTGCTGGAGATGGATATCTTTATATTGGACTTCGGATTCTTTTCCCTAAAGTCCGCATTTGAAATTCTGTCACACCAAACTGTAGCCAGAATCTGGGGCTGCATTAATCTCCAACTTCATTTCTTTTTGAAGTCTCTTAGCAACTCTCTGCAGCCAATTTTATAATATGAAGCTTTTTTATTCCTTAACTCGGCGCAGAATTAAGTCACAGACACATGTTTTAATCAGCTTCATGACGGTCGATGAAATCGCAGCAACAAGAGGCAGATTTCCAGATTATTGTCTTTATTTGAAGGTGTTTTTACGTGTTTTGTTCTGTTCATGTTTTTAGATGGGTGCACGTGGTTTGTGCACTTTATGTCCCCGGAGTGGCGTTTGGAGACATCGACAAACTGAGGCCGGTGACGCTCACAGAGATGAATTATTCAAAATACGGAGCCAAGGCAAGTTCTCATCGTCCACACCGACTCATGTTGGCTCGGATCTTCTGTGATTTGGTGACATGCTGTTGACCTGCAGAGGCCAAAAAAGAGGATAAAATTTCTCAGGAAAATTTAGGATGCTCACATCTACTGAAGATGATGGATTTAGAGCAGTGGTTCCCAACTTACTTTCCTCCAGGACCCCCTCCATGCAAATACTAAAAGCCCATGGACCCCCTGCCCCACCTCGTGCTGGTTTTATGTTTTCAAAGTGAACTTCTCACCATAAATAATGTGTTCTAGCTGAGACCCGTCTTTCCATAAATCCAAAATGTAAATAACAACAAATAGCCTTACTTTATTTGTGTATTTTTTCTAAAATGGGGACAATGTGTGGACATTAATCTCAACAGCTCTGAACGTTCAAAGCCTCGGGGACCCCCTGTGATCTTTAGGGGAACCACTTGAGGGGTCCCAGACCCCAGTTTGGGAACCACTGCTCTACAGCACACTGTTGGCTTGTGGGAAACAAAAAGTTTTTTTAATACCATATATACCGTATATATTTATTTTTTATTCAACCTTTATTGTCGTTGAGATAAAAAGATTCTTTTACAATTGTAAAGACAGCAGCAGCAGTCCCTGGAACATGCAGTGTTTCTGGTTGCATAGCAATGGCAAAATGTATGTGAATAAAGTGAAAAGTGTAGTTTCACAGACCAGAGTAAGTAAATTTAAAGGATATCAACCAATCAGAGTGTTTAAAGAATAATTAAACGTCATTCCAACAAGACGTGTGAGTCATATCAAGCTTGATCTGGGGGCGGGGCATCCTTTCTGACACATGACCGCAGGTTAACATGGTGAGAATATTTACCCTGGTGAACATGTATGAAATGACATCAACTGTAAATAAAAAATATTTGTGGATGACATAGAGTTTTTTTTTAGGTATTATGAGGTATTTTTTATTTTCAGTGTTCAGAAATCCAACTTTTCTTAAGTAGGACACCTCAAATCAGGAAGTCCACTTGGACAAAACATCACTCTGTCCAACAATGAGGGACAATATGGGGACATGCAGAGTCCCTGGGCTCACGGGCGCTCCCGAAGTCAGGTGTATAAAGTATAAAGTGTAGTTTCACAGAGTGACGGAAAGCTGACATGATGAAACAAACCTGAGTCTGTCAGCATGTTTTCATCTTTCAGAACTGGGAGATCTCCTGATGTTCTGGTATCCTGGATGGGAGGACTCTAAAATATAAAAAAAGAAAGTTTGGTAATAAAAAGGCAAAAAAAAAAAAATTAGTAAAAGATGGTGAATAATTTTCAGCATGTTGCATGAAAATGTGCAGAGGAGGGTTAGAATCCCGTCAGTCTGGGTTCTCCCCCAAAGAGACGACATGTTTGTTTCCATGTTTGACTGGATGCAGTCGGAGCTGAAAAATAACGTTGAATTCATATTGTTGTGTTTATTCTGTGAAGGAATGCAGCTTCTGTGAGGACGCCCGCTTCGCCAGGACCGGCGTGTGCATCAGCTGCGACGCAGGGATGTGCCGGTCCTACTTCCACGTCACCTGCGCCCAGAGGGAGGGGCTTCTGTCTGAGGCTGCAGCAGAGGAGGTGAGGGCTGGAAAAGCAGTTTGTCTTCGCAGCAACATGTTGGAACAGGCTGGAAAACTCGGAGCCTCGTCTCATTGCTCAGCTCTTTGCTCTCCACTAAGGAAGCTGCAGAAGCTCCAGCCAGCCTCTGCTCAGTGTCATGGTTCCTTGTCACCTGCTAACAAAACTTCGGGAAGATTCAATTCCTGAAACGCAAGGAAGTTCTCGTCCTCCATGACCAGATTTAGAGGCACTCATTTGTTTCCTATTTGCATACATCTGCCACTAACCAGTCAAGCAGAACAGCGGAGGTGGAGGAGAGGAGCGTCTATGATGGAGCCAGAAAGAAAACAAAAAACATGAATGTGATCTAAAGACTTCAGTGTGGTTTCCATTAAAACAAACAAAAACAACAGAAATGAAAGAAGTGCATCAGCCAGTTTGACTTATGACTGCTTGCTCACTACGGATGTCAAAGAAGTAACCGTGATTTTTACGATGGTCAAGATATTTCTGCATTCATTTCCGAACACTCTAAATGTGTTAAATGACATGAGCACTCCTTGTAGGTCTCTAAGTTTTAATTACGGCTGTCAGAATTAACGCATTAATGCAAAAAGATTCATCTCTGGGATTAATTCTCTGGGATTTTTTTCCTTTTTTTTCACGCAAGGTTTGGTAAACATAACAAAAAAAGGTATTTTGGCAAAAAATGAGCTTGAGCTGGACTCTGACATGCTGACCATGATGAGAACAGTGTTTATTTTTCTTTAAGTGTAGGTATTAAATAACCGTGTTGTATTTTGCATATTTAAATAACCAAAGTATCAGAGTTTCCTTTCTTGGAATTTTGGTTGAAGAACAAAGATCACAGTTTGAAGCAGGTGCTGGCAGTCTGGTGAAAACATGTCGCCGTAAGCAGCAACATTTCAGAGAGATAATATGATGCGAGTTATTTGAAGTATGTTCAGCTGATAATAAACCACCGGAGACCAGTACTGTGTTACATGCGTGTCACAGTTCAGGTCTCAGGTTCTGTATCAACGGGGTGGGTCCAGATTTGGCGTGGAGAATACAGAGATAATGGTTTGTTTGGTAAGTATCTTAACGAGTGTGTGAGGGGGGTGGGGGGTTTCGGGTTGAAATAATTGGACCCGTGTGGGACTCTGCTAGAAGCTGGAGATTTAATTTTTTCAGCTTTCCATCTACGTGGTTGAGATGGGCCTCGATCTCCTCCAGTCCAGGGCTGATAGGTCTTTTTATTTAGCTGCATTTCCTGCTGGTGGGAACCAGGCAGGTGTTCATCTTTCTTCTTAGAGACCCTCTTTCATCCCAGTTACCTGTTTCTCCAACTCCCTCCCTGATCTCTGTTCCGCAGTTTTTCTTCTTCTTTTATGTTTTTTTGGTTGGCAAAAACCATTTGGTGCGTTGCTGCCACCAAGTGGTCTGGAGTGTAGACCAGACTTTTTCCAAGAGCCTAAGTTGTCACATTACATTTTCCCAGTCCCATGCCCCCTGTCCACCTTCGTTCAGTAGTTTAAACTCTGAGTAAGCACCTGGCTCTCAGTTCAGAGATGTCTGACTTCGTTTTGAGTCAGAACTCTCTGTTTAAAACCATGCAGGAACCAATGCGGGGTGTAGAGTTGAGCCTGGGTAAATCTAGATCCAGTTTTATCTGTCCATTAAAGCCTGCTGTTTATCCTGTTCAGTCCTCATGTCTGACACCTCAGTCCAGGTGTTCCCATCAACGCTGTCCAAACTGACACTGATCCAAAACTCCCAACTGCTGCAGAGACGCTTGATGTGGGTCTGAAAGTTGATTAAACACTCAACCAGATATTTGTGTTACTCAGATGATGATGACATTTTTAAGCATTAATAATCACTTCTGCTCCATGAACAACAAGAATTCAGCTTATTTTCCATCCACATTGACTTTTATCCACCAGAAATGTTCCTGAAAGGTTGATGGAACAAAGTGAGTCAAGGAAAGCAGCAACGAAGCTCGGCTTCAGTTTTCACGTCGTTTTTCTCCTGAGTGACAAATGAAACGACCCGAGCTGTAAAAGGTTAACACAGTCAAACATATTTCCATTCTTTACTAATTATTTTAACAGCTACTGAATGTGTTGTTCTGCTCAGGATATCGCGGATCCTTTCTTCGCGTACTGCAAGCAGCATGCAGACCGCTTCGACAGGAAGTGGAAAAGGAAGAACTACCTGGCTTTACAGT
The DNA here is from genome assembly GCA_037177435.1 of Melanotaenia nigrans. Lineage (NCBI taxonomy): Eukaryota > Metazoa > Chordata > Actinopteri > Atheriniformes > Melanotaeniidae > Melanotaenia > Melanotaenia nigrans. The sequence goes on from JBAFTC010000019.1 coordinate 1,581,140, forward strand.
CCTACTGTAAGGTCTCTCTGCAGGAGAGAGAGAAACAGCTGACTCCTGAGGCTCAGGTATGATTTTCTCATCTTCCTCCAACTTCCTGATTAGTGTGTCTTTATACACATGTGGTGTGTTTGACTGACACAGCCTAGAGAACACACTGATTTCCATAGATGAATTTCCTCATGACCACCTGCCACAGGAAGATGTTGCTCGCCCACCGGACCCTCTTCTGGGTCAGATGTCAGACAAGTCAACCAATTAATGCTCTTTACCATGAGTTTACATGAACTTTAGTGAGCTGCAGTCAACACTGCATCAGCAATCGTCTACACTTTATCAGGCCTACCTTCCAGCACCAGGTCAGACCGCTGTTTCCTCCAGAACTGACTTAATTCTCGGTGTGATAGAGTCAACAAGGTGATGGAAATATTCCTCAGAGATTTTGCTCCATGTTGACATGATAGAATCACACCAGGTTTAAATCCAGGTGGGAGGAGCTGGAGCTCAGTTCACTTACTGGGAAAGAAGTTGAGTAAAAGAGGGGAAGAAAGTGAACTTCTGAAACTGCTCAGTTGTTTAGATTTATCTGTAAAATTGGCTGAGAACGTGGAGTGAAGATGCCAAGCAGAAACGCTGAAATTAATTCTTTTTTTCCTCTTTATTTTTCTACAATTAAACTATCCGAACATGAACAGTTTCACTTTTTTTTCTCTGATTTTGCAATCAGATCAGATCAGATCAGAAATACTTTATTGATCCCTTTGCAGGGAAATTCATGGCAATGCTGCCCTACATAGATTTCATCAGGAAGAGAACATCATAACTTCAGTCATTGTTACGACCCGGCTCAGCTGGCCAAGGAGGAAGTAACAGAAAGTAAAGACGTCCAGATTTAAAGTGGAGTGAAAGGGGGTTTATTGTTCCATGTAGCAGGTAAACACGGAGAAACAAATGGGCGGGTGGTGCTGCTCAGATCAACCAACCAAATAACACAGAATGGACTAAACAAAAGAAAAACATCCAGACTAGCGAAGGTACAAATCAAACCAAACAAAAACCAAACTGACTGCACCCACTACAAACAGGAGGCCTCACCTCTCACTAAGAATATAACAAAAACTACTGTAAAATGATACCCCAGTCTAACTGGCCCCGTCTCCAAAAACAACAATTACTCAACAAAAACTCTAGACCTGAGAGGTCAGACACAAAGCAGTATCTCACAAATCACAGCCAGAGTCTGAACAAAGAGGGCAAGCTGTCAGCCAGAACACAGCTGCCCCTGAATGCAGGGAGGCCCCGCCCTTTCACCTGTGGAGCCAGGAAGCAGCCGCAGCGATTGGTCCAGAGGGCAGCGAACCAGGGAGCAGGTGGGGAAGGTGTGGCGGAGTGCAGCCAGGTGTGGTTTTTCATACAAGATGGAGTAATTAGTTGCACAGGTGACAGCCAAAACTGTCATAAATATACGTTCACATGTAGATAAATATTGTCAAAATGGCTTTTAATAATAAAATCTAATAATTAAATTAATTTGATTAGACAGTGTTGTAGAAATTCTTTATAAAACCATCGGTGAGAAATAAATCCATAAAGCTGCAGTTTTTAGATGTCACTTAACATACGCAGCAGAAAACCTGGTTCAACAGAGTACAAGTCTGCAGAAGTTGGTTTTCCTTCATTCTGACTCGGCCCACGCCCCTCTCAGCCAGTCCCTGGTAGTGCTGAGCGCATGCATTAACACAGCTGGAAACTAACCTTCACCTGGAGCCAGACTGGGTTACGACAGGACTCTCAGATGAAACTTAACCTTTGCATTATTATGTATGATCATATTTATATCAGCTAAAATCTACACTACCACTCAAAAGTTTGGGATCACTTTTCCATTGGATTTAATGGGAAAGTGATCCCAAACGTTTGAGTGGTAGTGTACACGAGAGTCATCAGAATGTAAATTTCCCTGACAACAGTCAGGTGTTGATTACATGCAGATGTTGATACAGCTGCTTGGCTGCTTAATCAGACTAAATATTTAGACATTATTATCTTCCAGATGTTTGCTTTAAGATTGTTCTGTAACTGGGCAGCCTCAGATATACTTACCCCTGCTATGTGTTCCCATCTGCAGGCCCGGATCACCACCCGCCTGCAGCAGTACAGAGCAAAGGCAGAGCTGTCCAGGAACACCCGTCCTCAGGCGTGGGTGCCCCGAGAGAAGCTGCCGCGCCCTCTGACCTCCAGCGCCTCCGCCATCAGGAAGCTGATGAGAAAGGCGGAACTGATGGGCATCAGCACCGACATTTTCCCCGTGGACACGTCCGATGCCAACGCCAGCATGGACGGCCGCAGGAAACACAAGCAGCCCGCCCTCACTGCGGACTTTGTTAACTACTACCTCGGTAAAAGAAGAAAAATAAATAAGGCGTTGAGTCTCAGTGAGAGGAAAACATTTCCTTCTGTTTGCAGCCGTTACTGTGAAGTAGGAAAGTGTGTTTAATTAATGAGAAGGCTTTCTCTCTGGAAGCTTCTCATTGGCTCCGAGGGAAGCTCGTGCTTTATTAGCCATAAACGAATGAACAAAGAAGAGTACAGCAGCAGCTGAATGAAAACACAGAGTCATATCAGTCAAACAGTGTCTGTGGGTGGAGAAAAACGACTGATTTTACTAATTAAAGCCAAATTTCCCCAAATGACCCATCAGATTAACACACCATCCTCTAAATGGGGTGTTTTAGTTGGCTGACGGGCTGTGTGTAACATGGATCAGAACTGGAGGACTGACTATAGATGCAGTGGGTTTAATGGAAATGATGAGCACAGAGTTGGAAGATAGAAGCTGTAATATAGTAAAAACTGCTTCTCGCCGTTATCCAGCTCCACATCTTCAACTATTTTTTATAAATAAAGGCAGAGATTTTCTTAATGAGTGGAACTAATGCAAGTGTTTGTCATGCAGTTTTAGTTTCACTGTCATTTTTACAAACTAGAAGCACAAAGAAAGAACAAAGAACATCCACCGAGATAGTTCAATTAGAAGCCGGCGAGCGGTGCGGTTACCGTGGCAGCTGCTGTCTTCAGCGTGCCCTTTGACCCCGTCATTTGAAGATAATCGGCCTTCGTTCAGAGAAGCAGCAGTTTGGTTTTCCCGTCTTTATCTGCTCCCTCAGAGCTGCTGGAGCAGAAGCACTGAGCTGAAAATGTGATGCTTATCTGCATGTTTGCCACCAACACCTCTTCTGCTCGTCTTTCGCTGCATGTTTTCTCATTTATTGATATCTATCTGAAGCATGAAAAATGCATTTTCCTTTGTTTAAGCATGTGTAATCTGTGTGTTGGATCCAGAGGAATATCAGGTGTACAGTACGGCTACTTTCTAAGTGTTTCATGAAGACGTTTTCTCCCCACATAAGTGGAACGACGTCTGTAACCTTGAGAACATATCTGCCATCAGTTGGTCGTCTCACGAGCTGTTTCCTGTACATAGATTGGGATCATTTTATTGATTCGTGTCCCATTGTTATTCAGAGCGGAACATGCGAATGATCCAGATCCAGGACAACATCTCCGAGCAGAAGAACTTGAAAGACAAGCTGGAGAACGAGCAGGAAAAGCTGCACGTGGAGTACAACAAGGTGAGCAATTCTCGTCCTGGACTAACCTGCAGTGATTCAGATCAAAGCCGAGGAGCTTCCTGAAGGATCAGAAACTGGAAAGGTTTTTCTGTTGAAGCAGCAGAGTCGTCATCCCGCACATGGACCCTTTGCTTCACCATCAGTTCTCTGTCTGATTTCACAACATGTCTCGACTTGTTCTGGATCTGAGGTCACAAAACCAAACCAGTTCCTGATACCTGATGACTGGGAGCCTTTATGGAAATGAGCTCCTCCTGTTTGGGACACAGGCGGGGAGAGGGCTGAGTCCTCTGTTAGCTACAGAAGCCCAGAGACAAGTTCGGTGCAGATTAATGGAGATAAAGATCCAGATTTCCATAAAAACAACTATTATTGATTTACTTCCCGGCCTCGTGTAAACAGTCCTCCTAATTAGAGTCAAACCAAGTATTTTTATTATTGTATTACAATAACCAGGATAGTACAGTCTGACTTTAGAGTTTAGAGTAACACAGCTTTGGAGGTTACAATCACAAGTTAGTAGTTCCACATTTTCCCTATGAAGAGTGTCTTACAGATGATTCAGGATCCAGAATTTCTTTTATTTAAGCTTATTAAAAAAAAGACATTATGCAAGGTAGATGCAGAGAAAAAGAGGATAAGGACATCTAACATTAGTTCAACCAAACCTAGTGTCAATAAGAGGAAACAAAATATATAAAAATATGTTGGTTTCCTCCTAAATAATCTAGGCTATCAGGATGTGCCAAAATAAAAGAAGAAGAAAGGTACAGAAACATCAGACAAGAACAACGGTACAGATGTTAAAAAATAAACAAGATAATAAATAAACATCAACTGGATGGATATATGTTTTATAATATATGATGCTATCCAAAAAAAGATGCAGATTTTAATTGAAATTGATGCTTTTAGGACTTTGTTTACATATATTATTAATATATTCTTTCAACTCTTGGCCCCCTATAATATTATAGAATATTCCTGAAACTGTAAAACAGCAGCATGCACCCACAAGAACCCCCATTCAGTTTATCAGGTCCACCTTCTAGTACCGGGTCGGACCTTTTTAATCCTGGTGTGATAGATGAAGCAGGTGGTAGAAACCTTCCTCAGAGGTTTTCTCCATGTTGACATGACAGCATCACACAGCTGCTGCAGGTTTGTCGGCTGCATCCA
>JBAFTC010000019.1:1589363-1599738 GCA_037177435.1 Melanotaenia nigrans
TAAGACCAGGAAAGTAGATCCTAGAACTCCAGTCCTCACTAAGACCAGGAAGGTAGATCCTAGAACTCCAGTCCTCATTAAGACCAGGAAGGTAGATCCTAGAACTCCAGTCCTCACTAAGACCAGGAAAGTAGATCCTAGAACTCCAATCCTCAGATCTTTACACTGGCTTCGTGCTGTTAGTTTGGACCTGAAGTGTTTAGGACCAGAATCCATTCAGGATCTTCTGGTTCATTATGAAATACCCAGATCCGTCAGGTCATCAGTGTCAGGTCTTCTTTCTGTTCCCAGAGTCAGAACTAAATGAGGAGAGGCAGCGTTCAGCTTTTATGCTCCTCACATGTGGAACAAACTCCCAGAAAACCGCAGGTCTGCTGACTCAGCAGTTTTACATCAGAGTTAAAAACGTTTCTATTTGCTACTTTTTATCAGAACAGCTTTTAATTTCCTCGCACTGGAATTTTATTTCTTGCATTTTATCTAGCTTTTTTTTTTTTAGTTTTTATTTAATTTCTTTTATTTCTTTTTAAAGTTATTTTTCTATGCACTTGTATGGTAAGCACTTGTCTTGTACATAAAATGTGCTGTACAAATAAACTTGCCTTGTTTTCCTTGAAGGATAGTGTCTAATAACAGACACTATGATGAGCCGATGGATGTTCAAACTCCTATAAGTGTTTCACTGGGAGTGTTTCACTGGGAGTGTTTCACTGGGAGTGTTTTACTGGGAGTGTTTTACTGGGAGTGTTTTACTGGGAATGTTTTACTGGGAGTGTTTTACTGGGAGTGTTGGTTTTTACTTTGTCCAGTTAGAAATGTTACAAAGCTGTTGATTTATATTTTTAAGCTTTCTTCATTAATTTAATGTAGTGCAATATTAAGACTGATAACAGGAATTGTAACTTTTGAATGAATAAGCTATTTGAACTTGTGACCCCTCCCCCGTTTATTCCTCCTGTCTGTGTTATTTGGAAGACACCTGCTCACCTGACACATCTTCGTCGCTTAAACTTTTTATGTGAGTGAAATAGTTGAGGCGACATCCATAAGAGACTGAATTGAAAGTGTGGTCAGAGAGAGGAAGAGCTGCGTAGATAAATGGTCTAATGATGTTAATATGGTGCAGAATGGACAGGAACGGGGGTACCGGCTCTGATTCTGCAACGACCAGCATAAATCACCTAATTATGAGCACGCTCCGTATAAGTAGTAACATCAGTCAAAGCACTGCATGCTTTTGTGTCATCTATCTGCCACATTTTTATCTCCTATTTGTCATCCTGCCTGTGCATTTGCAGAAATAATTGATGTCCCCGACTGGGACCCTCATCAGTCAACCAGTACACAGTCGGCGCTTTTGTTCCTGGTGTTTCAGAAAGTTTTACACTTCTGGCAACTTCACATGGAGGCACCGGGATGACATTTTCCACTGCATCCAGACAGCAGGAGACCCTAAACATGTGCAAAGAGAAGAGCTACATAAAAGCTACAGAAACACCAGTGATTTAACTAATCTGATCAGAAAAGCCACAGCCAGCTGAGGGGAAGTTTAGATCTGTGACTCCTCAAAGGAGGTTTCAGGGAGGTTTGATGATGAGCGGTGGAGCTTCGTCCTTCTCTTTCGCCTGCACGCGTATCTAAATCAGTTCATGAGAGAAGAAATCCTAAAGTCTTTATAGTTAAAAGAACATGCTTCACAAGCAGAAAAAACAAACCAGATCACCTCACATTCTGTTTTTCCTGTCGTCTGCAGGGTGACGTGTTGATGTGGAGGTCAGACAGCAGATGTGCACATAGGGATGTCATGATCATCAGTTTTCGATTATCGCCAGAGAAATAATCAGGATTATTCTGCATTAATTAATTTCCCATCAATATAAAGGTATAAAATCTCATGAAGACTCCTTATAGGTCTGTAAGTTTCATTCATTTCAATCCTTTGATGCCAACATAAAATAATGTAACAACAAACCAACCAGACCAACCAAAAATCTCCTCTGCTGTGTAAAGAATAAATAAATCCTACATCATCCAGTCAAGTTCATCTGATTTGGTTTTTATTTATGTTTTCAGACACTTAGTTTATCATCAGCCCTCCTGACATGTTTAGACCGGTTTCGACAGTTGTCTTCGTCAGAGGTGTCATGGATGGTGTGTGACATGTACAAATCAGCTGATGTTCATTGAGTCTGTGTCGACCTGGCAATCCAACTCATCAGTGACAGGCCGACATCAGCTGTATGCATGTGTACGTGTCACACACCCTCCAGCGATGGAGACGAAGACTACCGTCGTCAGGTAGGCTAAGTGTCTGACAACATAAGAACTGAATCAGCTAGAAATCCCACATTAACTCCAATTTTCTCTCAGAGAAAACAGATGGAAAAGGCTTCAGGACCTCTACCTGGACTCGGGAGACTTCTTCCTGAAAACTACATTATAAAAATGCTGTTGATCATTTCTAGAAAGCAGGAAAATCATCTGGCTAACTTTGACTTCCAGCTGCTGTTTGACACACAAATAAAATTGGAACCGTGGAAATAAAGAAACTATACCACATATCCATCTATTTTCATGCCACTTTTCTGTGGTCAGGTGGCCAGGGCCAACAGCCTAAACAGAGAAGCCCAGTCTTCCTTCTTCCCAGCCACTTCTTCCAGCTCATCCAGGGGCATCCCGAGGCCTTCCCAAACCACATGAGAGACATAGTCTCTCCAGTGTGTCCTGGGTCTTCCCCTGGATCTCTTCCCAGTAGGATGTTGTGGGATGTGACCAGAAAAACTCTCTAGGAAGGCGTCCAGGAGACATCCATGTCCGAGCCACCTCATCTGGCTTCTCCGGATGTGGAGGAGCAGCAGCTCTATTATTAGCACCTCCTGGAAGACCCAGCTTCTCACCCAACCTCTAAGAGAGAGCTCAGACACCCTGCGGAGGATAGGCGCTTCAGCAGCTTGTATTTGTGGTCTTGTTCTTTGGTCACCGCAGGTGAGGAGGGATAAACAGTTTTTTACTCTTAATAAATTTACAGAAATCTCCAAACAAAACCTGTTTCATGTTGTCATGCTGGGGTATTGTGTGTACAATTTTGAGGACAAAAATAAATTTGTTCCATTATGGAATAAGGCTGTAACGTAACAAAATGTGGGAAAAGTGAAGCGCTGTGAATCCTCTCCGGATGCAACATGGACCACCTTCCTCACCACGACAAGCCGATGTGGAGCCATCTAAACCCTCCAATCCACCTGCTGCCCTCCTCTTTAAGTAGTACGGGAAGTTTTTTGTTTAATCAGTGATGGAAATTAGCTCAACGGTTTGAACGAAGCATCTCAGACGTTGTCTGTGAGAGTTTTCGCCATCCATCCTGGTGAACGAGCCTCTTCCTTTTTTCATTTGGAAAGTTGGTTTGTTTCTAGAAACTCTTCCATGCATGCCTGTGTTCTCCATCCCTGGACAAATGATCCAGACTGTCTGGTGGAGCTGAAAGCTGTGGAGCAGTTAATCATCTGTCATGCAGACTGGAGAAACTTCTCCGGTGCAGGGGAAGGTACCGTGGGCCTCCCACTGTGGGGCAGATGTAGGTTTTTTTGCTGAGTTGAACTTCTGTTGTGATGTTTTAAAGAGTTTTCTGTGAGGAGATACTGCAGTCTCAAACTCTACATTTATCATCTGCTCCCGTAAACTTCTCCATGTGTCTGATACACAGTAAGATTTGTGAAACTGCTCCGTATCAGCAGAAGAGACCCCCTCCTGTGGTCAGATAGTGGTAGACTTCAGTTCAGGCTGGGAAGATAGCCTCTTCTGCTTTGGTCACCCGGTCCCCACGTCTATCTGGTCTCCGTGCAGGAAGTCCCTGAGCGCTGCAGGCGGTGCGAGCATGCTCAGATTAAAGCGTCCTCGGGGAACACCTTGTCTGTTTGGTGACAGCCGCGGTCCCTACAAGATAAATTTTCTAATTAACCTTTATGGCAGCGCTGCACCTGAGATTCAGATGAGAATAAAGTATCACCTGCTGCACACAGCAGCTTTATTTTTTACCTGTTCCCACAACTTTGGTTTGATGGAGCTTTACAGCAGTAGAGGTCTAAATCCTCAAACAACACAAAGTGGTTCAGGAAGCCACCCGAGCAGAGTCGACGAGTTTCTGCCGGTTCAGAAAAACAGGAAATGAAACAGGACTTCATGTTCCTGGTGCCGTTAAAGCCAGATGACCTCTGGACCTCCGGTTTGGGCCCTTTTCTGCAGACCACCAGTTCACACCAACATACTCACTGTTTCTGACCGATGGTTCTTTTAAACGAATGTTTTTACTCTTTTCTGTTTCTTTGTATGTGTAGAAATTAAACAGTCCAGCAATTCTGAAAGCCCCTAAAGAGAGGAAGCCCAGCAAGAAGGAGGGCGAGAGCCCGGGGAAGTCGTCCAGCCTGCCGGCAATCCTTTACAGGTGAAGACAAAGCGTTTACATTTAGCATCATGCTTTACATAAATACCCCAGGCTTTTTGAAGCTACGTATATTTAAATTCACTTAATCTGGATAAAATTAGTCTTTCTCTTTTATTATGAATATATTTGTTTAAATATATTTTTAAAGACTATGTTCCGTCATTTTCTTTATCTTTTTGTAGTAAAATGTATTATATAATCAGATTATTTCAAATCTTATTTATAATAGAATAAAATATTTTATATTTATTCATTGAATTATAAATTCATCTATTTTTAAAGTTTATTATTATTTCAAATTTCCTTAATTATCTTTTTAATTCTCTAATAATAATTGCTCTGAACTCTTTATCTCTTTGAATTCATGATAAAATGTATTGTACTGTAATGTACTCTAATATTTTTCACTCCATTTATTTTCTTTTGTTAAAGCTTGTTTATTTATTTAATTATTCCTTCTTTCTCATTTTTTGTTGTTATTTTTTTTGCTCTTCTTTTTCTTATTTTATTTTATTTTAATTTAATTTATCACAGGTTTGTTGATTCAGAATTTCCCGTGGTGGAATAAGACCAAACTCCCTCTTTCTTCTGCTGGTGTTTCTCCTTCAGCCTTGCAGCCAGTATATTTTCTGTGTTGTGTTTCTGCAGCTGCGGCATCTGTAAGAAGAATCAGGACCAACATCTGCTGGTTCTCTGTGACACCTGTAAGCTCTACTACCACCTGGGCTGCCTGGAGCCTCCACTGACACGGATGCCCAAGAAGACCAAGAACAGCTACTGGTGAGTCATGGAAACACGGGGTGTGTGGGCACACAGAGACACCTGCAGAGTAAAACCTGATGGGTCAGGTTGAGGATGGACTCTGGAAGCAGTTTGTGTTGGTTGTCCTGAAGTAACGTGAGGCTGAAGACTGAGAAAACCCAAAAACTCCATCTCAGCTGTTAAATGTTAAAGTTCATGACAATCCAGTTAGAAAAAGACTGAACAAGTATGACTTGTTTAGAAATTCTCTTCTCTATGAGAATAACTAAGCCTGTAGACACGCACATGGCTTCGTTGACAACTTTGTAGACAGAGGTAAAGATATTTTAAAACTCTACTTACAGTGTTGTCTGGTGAGCCAGGCAGTCAGGTTTTCTGGCCTGCTACATCAAAGCAAAGGAAAGTTCACATCTGGACAGTCCAACATGTCCAAACCTTACCGATGAAGACAACACAGCATCTCTCCCAAAACATCAACAAAAATAAACAATCAAAAACTCAAACACTGGTCGGTAATTTAACAGCTAAAACACGTTGGTTCTTACTACAGGGCAGCAAACCCAACACAAACAAACTGCTGGTCCAAAACAATAAAAACGTCACACTCCAAAATGTCGTTGGACTTCCTTCATCTTGATAACAGCAGCTTTCTCTGTGACATCATCTCGATAAGCTTCTGTAATGTTACATTTTTTCCATCCAGCGTTGCATTTATTTTTCCCCAAGATTCTCCATGGGGTTCAGGTCTGGACTCTGTGGTGGCCGATCCATGTGTAAAATGATGTCTCCTGTTCCCCGAACCACTCTTTCATGATCTGAGCCCCATGAGACCTGGCACTGTGCCATCAGGGAAGATGGAATAACCTGCTCATTCAGTAGTTTCAGGTATCAGCTTTCCTCATTCTTTGGACACAAAATGTTGCTGAACCTAGACCTGACCCACTGCAGCAACCCAGACCATAGGCTGCTCCCACAGGCTTGTACAGCAGCACTAGGCATGATGCTCCATCACTCTGGAACAGCGTAGATCTGGACTCATCAGACCACATGACCTTCTTCCATCACTCCAGAGTCCAGTCTTTATGCTCCCTGAAGCCTTTTTCTCTGTTAGCCTCTCTGGTTAGTGGTTTTCTTATGGCTACACAGCTGTTCAGTCCCTCGAGTTCCTTCACATTGTTCAGATGGAAATGTTCAGACTTTCATTATTAAACAACCCTGAGTCTGACTGGCGAGTTGAAACATCATCGTCCATTCAGAAATTATCCAGAGGTAGGCTCCTACCTGTTTGCCTTCAAAGCTGAAACTAAAAGAAAACTATCAGGGGATGGCAATGAGCAAGAGAAACACCTCGAGTCTTGTTCTGTCTGACTTTCCTCCACTTCCACCCACTTCATTAGGAACTTGCCATGTGCTGTGTGTTTAAATATTTAGTATCTCAGAGACCGTTTTAAAGGTAATTATTATTAAAGTTTTTAAAAATGGTCTCATTCATCCGTTTAATTCTTGAACAGATATGTTAAACTGGTTAGACCGCGGTTCAGTGTTAATAAAAAGCTGGACATGGATTTTCCTTCGTGGTCCCAATAAATAGCAATGTTTTCTCCCAGGAATTGTTAATAACATTAACTCCTAAATATATCCCTGGGACATCCCTAATCTTCACATCACACTAATGTTATCTGCATCTGCTGGGTTCTTACTCTGCTCCTGTGAAGGGTGACTGTCCATAAACCAGGTAGTATGTCAAGGTAAGGTAAATCAAGTAGCAATGTCTCCACCAGCTGGATGTTATTGAGGCATAAATAAATAAATAAATAGATAAATAAATAAATAAATAAATAAATAAATAAATAAATAAATAAATAAATAGATAGATAAATAAATAAATAAATAAATAAACACACTCTTCTGGTTCAGTTTCTCTCCCCACAAGTTATATATGATTGAATAATGATTCCCTGAAAACATCCAGAAACTTTTTTTACAGAAATGGGGGCAATAATTGGAAGAAGGACGTAAAACATTGCCACAGACTGAGTGAGGAGACAAAGAAACAGGACCTGGTTTTAAGAGTTGGACGAGAATATGGGATTTACAAGTTCCAGAGAAGCAGAGGTGTTATCATTAAAACTGCAGCGTGTAACAAGATCACAGGACAGAAAAATGTGATATATCATTAAAAAGTGTTGTTTTTTTTTGGTATTTAATCACATGGCTGCTGCCATAATTGTTCCACCATTTTTACTACAGTGTCTCAGAATGGACAGAAAACTCTGTGTGTCAAGCAGTAAAACTGCAGTACCGACTTTGTTTGATAGGAGCTGGTGCACCGTTTGGGATAAAAGCACCATAGAAGAAGACAGAAGTAGTTACCTGTAGTGTAGTCATCTCTGCACCTGAGGCCACAGGATCCACTCACACGTGAAAACACTTTGATAAGTTAAAAAGAAAAAAAGATATATAGATAAAAAGATAAATAAGAGTAAAATAAAACAGAAGAAGAAGAGTAGATGACTTTCATCACAAGAATTTCATAAGAAATGCAGTAAGGTGAAAGCCAGGGTAAAAGGTAGGTCTTGAGTTCAGTCTGGTTTCTATGTGCATTTTTACATTATAGACACATTATTTAACTTTCTGACGTGAATATTATAATAGATATTATCAGAGAAAGCGAGGAAAAGAAAGAGAAAAATGGACAGAGAAAAGACGAGTCAACATCAGACTGACTTTTACTGGCGGCAGAGATCTCAGAGTAAGGTAGGATGTAAGATGCTGGATTAGCCTTCGACGGGGGCGTCTCACCGAGGTCATCTGCAAACCTTCCTTGGTGTGTCTTTTAAAAACCGGGTGGACCAAAGAAAGATGGTGTTGAGTTTTATACAGACACGTCATCACCTTGTTACTTGTTAATCTCTTAATGACATTATGACGGTAATTTTGAGATAAAATGTCGATTAACTGAATATTTTGAGGTCATCATCTTTGTTTTCCTCTTAAAAACATCCCTTTCTCTTTCTCAGCCCAGAGATTATAATCCTGCTTTGTGTCTGTTCCAGCAGGTAAACACACCTGATGGCTGGAATTCATCGGCTGTTGTTCCCTTTCAGAAGCTTTGAAATTCATCCAGCTGAGTTGTTACCTAATAAATCCTGATGTTAACATCGTTTGTAATAATTATTTTTTTACTTTAGAACTTTTTAAAAATTTAAGTTGACATTTACAGCAACTATTTTAACTACTGCTGAAAAAAGAAAATAATGCTGTAAAAAGCATTGTTTCCTTTTAGAAATAAATGGTTTTTTAAAAGTAAAATTACTCAACTTTTGTTTGCAAAACACTGCTTCTGAAATCATTTAATTCTGTATAATGTAATTAATCACAATTAATCGTGATTAATTCCATTGTTAGAAATAGTTTAAATGTTATTTGTTAGGCATTAATGATCAATAATCTCTGCTGTTAACACCAGTGTAAATAACTGTAGACATTGTAAAAGAAAGAGAGGACTCGTTGTTAACCATCAGCCCCATCGTGGAGTAAAACTGCTTGCGTTCAGACAGAACCTGTAAAACTGAGGTGATTAAGACAGACAGCTGTAATGGCGTGACGCTCAGTTAGGCAGCATCATCAGAGGTGTGTGTGTGTGTGTGGTGGATGGATGGGAGTAAGCAGGAAGTGGAGACACAACAACGTGAGCCGTCCTCCTTTGTTGCTGTGGGAGCTGGCTGTTAAGCACCGCTCCACGCTCTGCGTATTAGGCTCATCATCAGGAGCTGTTTAGTATTCTGCGGGTGTAAATAGGAGTTTGGCGGGGCACTGGGTGGCAGAGCGGGCCACTCCGTCATTAATGTGCCCATCGCTGTTATAATATGCCTAATGACATCGCTCTCAGATGGCATGCTGGGAGCTCGACCGCAGGGAGCCCGGCTCAAACGTCTGCAGGCTCCGACGCCTCCCATCATCAATTCCACATGTCTCCTCACCAAAATCTGAAGCCTCCAGATAATGTCTTTCACGGTTCAGCAGTCTTACAGGGTTTCCCTCCTGCTTGGCCTTGAAATGGGCAAATTAATAGTTCCTTTGAAACAAATTGGAATTACACCCCTCGATGCCTTAATGTCAGAATGTGAGACGTCCCAGGTCTGTCTGCTGTTGGAGGGTGGAGATCTGAGGAACACATCGTGTGGAGGATGTGTAGGATGGGGGTGTAAATATATGCAGGACCCCCCAACCCCTCCCTCTCTGCTCAGCATGGACTGGTACGCTGCTGTATTGTCTGTGAAAATGGAAGACCGGGAGTGTTTCATCTGCAGCATTAGCAGGGAAACCCTTCAGAAAGATCTCACGAGCTTTTAGATGATTTACGTGGGAACATTAAACAGTTTCTCCTTTGTTTTCTGGACGTCTTTAATGCTATTAAACTGTGGAAACAACACCCTCTTTGCTCACCATTTCCTGGTCTGAGAGGAGAAACATTTATTGCTGAGGTCAGATGTGTGTGATAACCTAACATACATGACATGAACAGACTGGATCCAACGACTTGTGTCTTAAAGGTTGAAAAGTAAATATCAACAGATGGAAGTTGTTTTTGGAAAGCTATGAGTTGAATTGATTTATAAATCCTTCATTCTGTGTGATTTTATATTTAACGCAGCCTCCTGTAACACTGTGGAGGCAGCGTCGATGGAGCGGCTGTAAGCAGCTTTGTCATGCTGGAGCCACAAATTCTCCTCCTGAAACCCACTAACATAGATGCTGTGGTCATGACAGACTGACCGCTGGGATTCCTCGAGGCATCAAGCCTTTTAAGTTGTTTCATTGGCTTCAGGAAAATACACTGTTTTCAGATTTTATATATATAATAAATATGTTAACACACATTTATAATCAGCCAACCACGTGGCAGAAAGTCAGCACATTTACTGGTGTAGATGTGGTGAAGACAACTTGAAGTTAAACTGATCATTAGAATGAGGAAGAAAGGATTTAAGACACTTTGAACGTGGCGTGGTTGCTGGTCTGAGTATTTTCTGGGATTTTCACCCACAACCATCTCCAGGGTTTCCAGAGAATGGTCTGAAGAAGAGAAAACATCCAGCGAGCAGCAGTTGTCTGGACCAGGATGTCTGGTTGATGTCAGAGGTCAGAGGAGAATGGACAGACTGGTTG
>JBAFTC010000019.1:1599838-1612116 GCA_037177435.1 Melanotaenia nigrans
TGGAGGCTACATGGACCACGTGATCGGCAAGCGTTTTGAACTTCCGGTGGCGCCACTCTCTCTCTAGAGGACACTAGGGTTCACTAACTTGTTGCAGCTAAAACATCATCATCCAAACAGGAATTATCCAATGGGAGGCTCTTAAGTACTTACTTTGTTAAATCCAGGTGATGACTGGTATTTTTTTTTGAGATTGGCTATCCCAAGCCAGCCCATCCCCTCCTGTGATCTGTGGTTTGTTTACGCATTCAGAGCCAGGGAAATTTCCCCGTTTTTTACACTCATCCTGGAGTTTGTCTTTCACTGGCGTGCACCTTCTTACCAACATTAGTTTCTGGAAAACCTAAGCAGAACTAAATATTTATTTCCTAAAAGAGCTTCTGGTGACTTTCCTGTCCGGGAAAAGAAGCTTTGTGGAGTCAGAGTAGTGAAAGCAGCATTTATGTCATGAAACACTGATTCTGTGAAAGTAATCAGGAGATGAGTGTTTGTCTTAAAGGAGCAGGATGTGCTAGGACGAAGGGTTTGTTTATTCATATTACTGGTGGCATTTTGGGCCCGTCTGTGGTAGCAGAATTATCAGATGACAGATGCAGAGATGGTAGAAATGCCACCGTCTCTCCTCTACTGATGCACTTCCTTATCTGGTACGGAGATTTAATGCACCTGCTTTTCCAGTTGTGACGGCTCCAACGTATTCTCCTGTTACTGAAGTAGTTCCTCTCCGGTTAAGAGAAAGATGCAGAGTTTTTTCTTTATCTTGTAAATGAAAGAAAAGAAAAAAAGCAGCTGTTATGATACGGGACGTGGTTTTGTATTTGTATGCCGAGCGTCTGTGACCAGAGTAATTCATTTTAATTAAGAAAAAAACTGAACATGAAGCTCTTTTGCCTCATTGGTTAAAAACTGGAAAGCGGTTGAATGATAAAAGTGTTTGGATGCAGAGTCAGAGTTAATTATGGGGTTGAGTTCATAGAAAAAGCCTCAGAATACAGACGGCTGAGCTTTTTGTTCACAGGGAACCAATGAGGCAGAAGCTGCTTATTTTGGAAACTGATAGTGAAGCAATATCCATTCCCTGCTCCGACTCCGGCTTCACGCAGTGGATATCTAAAATGATGCGATAAGGTCTGGATGCTGACTTAATGCAGAAACAGTTGAGTGAGCTGATGTTTATCTCTGAGTCTCTTCACCTTGAGGATGAACTCTGAGCAGTCTTCCTCTGGTCCGTCGGGGGGATGTGTGGTCCACCATCAGGACCAAACACAGCCATGTTGCTCAACTTCTGTTGGGCTCCTTCAGTGAAGACGCACACGACATTAACAAATCCTTCTTTCATATGTTCATTCAAATGTCCGCAGTTGGTTTTCTCAAACTTACGCACGTCCTCAGAATTACTCCCTCTAGTGACCTTATTGGCCAAGAATGTCGACGCAAAAAGAAAAAAAAAACATCAAACGTCCATAGTTGTGTTTTCTTTCCATAAAGCCTCAACCTTCTCTCAACCTCCTCTTAACCTCCTCTCAACCATCTCTCAACCTCCTCTTAACCTCCTCTCAACCATCTCTCAACCTCCTCTTAACCTCCTCTCAACCTCCTCTTAACCTCCTGTCAACCATCTCTCAACCTCCTGTCAACCATCTCTCAACCTCCTCTTAACCTCCTCTTAACCTCCTGTCAACCTCCTCTCAACCTCCTCTCAACCTTCTCTCAACCTTCTCTCAACCTCCTCTCAACCTCCTCTCAACCTCCTCTTAACCTCCGCTCAACCTTCTCTCAACCTTCTTTTAACCTCCTCTCAACCTTCTCTCAACCTCCTCTCAACCTCCTCTCAACCTCCTCTTAACCTCCTGTCAACCTCATCTCAACCTCCTGTCAACCTCCTCTTAACCTCCTGTCAACCTCCTCTCAACCTCCTCTTAACCTCCTCTCAACCTCCTCTTAACCTCCTCTCAACCATCTCTTAACCTCCTCTCAACCTCCTCTCAACCATCTCTTAACCTCCTCTTAACCTCCTCTTAACCTCCTCTCAACCATCTCTTAACCTCCTCTCAACCTCCTCTCAACCTCCTCTTAACCTCCTCTCAACCATCTCTTATCCTCCGCTCAACCTTCTCTCAACCTCCTCTTAACCTCCTCTCAACCTCCTCTTAACCTCCTCTCAACCTCCTCTCAACCTCCTCTCAACCTCCTCTTAACCTCCTCTCAACCTCCTCTTAACCTCCTCTAAACCTCCTCTTAACCTCCTCTCAACCTCCTCTTGAAAAGGCCATTTTTTTGTTAGAATCAGGAAATGCGTTACTGTGTCAGAGTAAATTCACCTGGAATGCAGTAGAAAATCCTCGTTAAAGAAAACTGGAATCAACCTGGTTCTTCCATGTTGTGTGTATGAGTGCACACGAGATAGAGATTATGATCAGTGTTTTTGAAATTGTTCGACTTATGTTTAATATGCCAAAACAATTTCTATTAAGCACTTTGTGCTGCCTGTTATATGAAAAATGCTTTATAAATAACATTTTATTTGATTTGAGAGAACACAAATATCCGTTTTGTTTAGATGTTGATTTAGAAAGTATTTTACGCATAGACACACAAAACAAGTAGAATAAAATCTTAAAATCTCGCTGGTGGTCTGTGACATTTCTAACTGGCTAAAAGACCAGAATTCCCTGCATCTGCTTAAAAGGGGAAAGCAGTTTGTTGTGGTGGATCCAGGATAAATGTCAAACATCATCACTGTCAAATGAAATGCTGCCGTTAAAGAATGAATTATTTTAAACGGGAACAACTGTGACAGGAAAATATGTAGTTTTAAAGAAGTCAATACGACAAGAACAGAACAAATGATCGAATGTTAGTAGTTTTGAACAGATGTGTCATTTTAAGTGATTTATGAAAAAAAGCAGAAAAAATGTTGGTGATAATCTGACAGCTGCTTCGTTTTCAGGAGGCAGATTTTTTTTTCTTTTCCTTTAAGAGTTTTTACACAATTTTTAGAGCCAGTTCGTCTTGTACTGGTGAAGCTGAGAGACTCTGAAATGCTCCTTTTATACCCAGTCATCTTACTCACCTGCTGCCAGGTAACCTGATTAGTTGTCAAATGCTCCTCCAGGTGTTTCTGGTTTGTACCAGGTACTTTTCCAGCCTTTTGTTGTTCCTGTTCCAACTTTTTACAGACGTGTTGCTGCATCAGATTCACTGTCAGCTCATTTTATCCGTGAATGGAGGGACTGGTAAACTTTACAAACTCTGTGTTTGAAATCAAGTTGTGCATGTAGAGAAAGGTCCCATCCCTCTTATAGAGCTAGATTAGTAGGAAAGTTTTTTATCTGTGTGTCATTGGTACAAATGTGGAATTGAGATGCGATTGAGTGTATTTATCGGACCTGAAGGTAGGAGCTGGAAGAAGTGATAAATGGGATAATGAGGTCTAATCGATGCAGTGCACTGAGAGAAAATGTCCTCGTTCTTCTTAGGCAGTGCTCGGAGTGCGACCAGGCCAGCAGCGACGAAGCTGACATCGCCATGGAGACGCTGCCTGATGGTACCAAGAGGTCCAGAAGACAAATCAAAGGGCCGATCAAATTCATCCCGCAGGAGATGTCGCCGGAGCCTAAGAAACAGCAAGTGAGAGGCACGGTGCGTACTAACACTGGAAATGGTTCCATTCATCAGCAAGTCCTCATCACAGAGGAACTTCAGGAGGAATTTCTACTTTTCCATCTTTATTGGACTTTACTGATGGTAATAGAAATCCCCTCCGACGCAGCGGCTCGCGGTAGGACGTCTGTTTAAATAAAAACTAAATGAAAAATGGTTGGAAATAACCAAACAGACTTTCGTACAGGAGGAGTCACTATTCTTTAAAAGATATTATTTCTAACATTTGCTTTTAATTAAATGCAGGTCTTCAGTCATTTCCACTGCCTTCTATTCTGGTTTAACTCATCTTTCACTTCATGTCCCAGTTTTCCTCAATCTTGATTTCTATTAGTTCTGATTTTCACATCCAAATAACAGATTCCAGCTTAAAAACAGACTCATTAAAACCGGACATTAGAAGATAGTCTGAGTCTCCATTTCAGCTCCACATTCAGATGCTGAGCTCAGAAAACATCATGAAAACATGGATCCATCCTGCCCTGGATCAACGCTTCAGGCTGCTGCTGGTGTAACGTTGGGGGGAGACGTGGCCTGGTTTTATTCTAGAAAAGCCACTATTCTGTTACTACTACAGCAGCCACCAGCGGTCGTTTTGACACTTCATAAAGTATACGGCTAAGACGATATTAATTATAAAAAAAACTAACATAAAAGAACAATTGTAGCCTTATTAACCACAGAAACATAAAATCTAAACATCGATTTGCTTATCCTAAATATTTGTAGTAAACAGAAATTAACAGGGTGGAATGGCCTAAAGCACACAGACCACATGATAACACTAAGCAACAACAGTTAAATGAAGGCAAGGGAATTTATACTATCAAAGCTAGCTAAACTATTTACTGTTAGGCTGATGAAACAATTTAGAGGTCACAGTCAGCTCAGACCTGGCTTTGCAGCAGCATGGGCTGCAGGTGTCTTCTCTGCACACTGTCCTTTACAGGGTACTTCCACGTCGTCTGGTCCAGAACGTCGGAAAATGATCATATTTCCTCTGCTCTTCACATGCTGAATATTAAAACTAGTTTTAATGAAAATTTACATAGTTTTAAGAAATGTCAGGGAGCAGCAAGGCTTTGAGATTTTATTGGAAAAGGTTATTGAATGGACACATTTCAAAGCTCTCTGCCTGAGTATGACCACGTCTATCCTGTTATGACCACAGTGGAGCATCTTCTGATGCTACAGCTTCTGGTTGGCTTATTCACTGCATTTAAAACCAGTCGGTGAGCTCTCCAACCAAATGTGACGTGTTTAAGTTGAGAGGAACAATGGCAACATTCCAGACGTTCCTGACAGCTGATTGTCAGCTGTGAGCAGGAACACAAGCGTCTCTGGATCCTTCCTGTCTGAGTCAGCCATGCTCTGATCCTGTAATACAGCACTGCCTCACCGCTGCTTCAGGAAACGCTTCAGATTGATATCTGACAGCTTGTGGGTGGAGAATTTTAACGGTTGGTCGGTGGCTCGGCCCTTCTTACCTGAGAGTTACCAGAGTTTTCTTTGATCCGATCCATCCAACTGCAGTTTCAGGTGGAATAAAGTAAAAATAAGGTTTCTTTTGGGCCCCTGACGTCCGTCTGTTTGGGAAAGAGAGGAACCTGCAGTCTGAGTAGAAGAGTTTCTGCGTTCAGGCTCAGACACGAGTCGAGGACCCTGCTGGAGCTCTCAGGGATTAGACAGCCTTCTGATTTCCCACACAGCCACAGCCATCCGGCCAAGGCACTTGAGTCCAGCATTTATCTTCAAATGCAAGGCATGTGATGGCAGCAGCTAAAAGGGCCCTGCTTTGCATTTTTAATGCTTTTACCAGGGCACCCGAGTGCTCGCACTTCTCTAAAGCCATGTTTCAATTTATCAGGACAGGCTAATCGACCTCCTGCTGGCCTGTCTGTGTGTGTGCGCCAGGGAGTTCATTTGTCAGCACGCAGTTTTGTGTGTTCACACACACACACACACACACCCACACACACACACACACACACACACACACACAGTTACCTTTGGCCAAAGGCCTTAAACAGCCCACTAATACCTGATGAATCTGAGCAGCTCGGGATGTTATTAATGGTTTGTAGGGAGCGTTTCCACCGGAGGACACTTTTTAAAGTCAGTCCATGTGGCTTGTAGACACAGCTTCTGCAGGAAATGTGTGTGAGCATGTCTAACACTCCTTACAATAAGATCTACGTAAAGATGAATCAGAAACCTTCTCTTTTTTTTTAAATGGATAGGTTTAAGAACAACTAGTTCTGACTGTCAGCAGGTTTAGTTTCTCCCTCCTGATGTTGGACCTGCATGAACTAATGCAGGTGTTTTTAACTTTTCTGCCTAACTTACCAGTGCAAAGCGGTCCAGAGCGCCAGTCAAACTTTAACACCATTGGTTTCATTTGTGTTTAATAACTAAACCAAATCCAGATCCAGTGAGACCATCACAAGGCATTAATGTGTCCTGTGTGTGCGAACCTGCACAGACAACAAGACGACCAACAGGCTGACAAGTCAAGAATTAAAATCCGGCTGCTACAGCAACACATTTAAAGCTTAAAATCGCACTACGTAACTTTCGACCTTAAAATCTCCGCATTCCTGGCTCGTTTGATGGCACAGTGATGTTCATTATGCATATTTCTGGAGCCGCTGCTGCTCAGCAGCTTCCCGAGGCTGAGAAACCCTTCACCCTTCATCCGGGAAGCAGCGTGACGTTGCAGCCGAGCTTTACGCGCCGCATCACGCGCTAGCAAGCAGATATAAACACGCCAGCCATTTCTAACATGCAGTGTAGCTGATTGAGCAAAGAAACACAAGAAGACATTATAGATGATAGATCTAACGAGAGAAAGGGGGATATGAAGAGACAAGACGAGCTCAGGCTGCAGGAAGATGGATGCAGAATTAGCTGTCGTTAGCATCTCTGAGAAAATCTGCAAAAGTTCAGAAGTGTGTCGTTAAGTTAGGCTTAAAGACATAAAACTACTAATTAAAGATGATGATGGGAAAACTAAGGAAGGACTTAAAAAACTGGAAAAAAGAAAGTTTGATCAATAAAACCATGCAGAGATAAAATAAATACATGCAAAATATTAAAAGATTTAAATTAAATCATGTTTCTGACTTCAACCTAATTAGCTGTCAAGTCTTCCTCCAACATCGTGCTACATTTTCTTGGAAATATCAGATCTAAAGATGGACGGAGGTTCGCTAATCTGAGCCCAAAAATTGTGAAACAATTCCAAAAAAATGTTGCTCAACATAAAAATGTGAGAACTTTGAAGATCCTGCCGTCTCCAGTGTCGAACATCTTTAATAGATTCAGAGAATCAGAAGAAGCCGTGTGTTATTAAATAAGACTTAATGTACTTATCATCTTTTAATGCCTTCAAAACTCTTTGTCCTTACGAAGAAAGGTCGTACGTTTCAAACTGATGCTCAGACGGACATTTCTGCTTCTGAAGTTACAAACATGTCCCAACCAACCGGCCGATGCCATGAGTCTGTAGATAGCAGGAGAAGGAAGGGTCAAATATAATGGCTGTTTCCAGGAGTCAGCTGCTGTCATGACAAATACCTCAGCGGGGTCCGGACCTTCGGGTCCTCGGACTCCACGATGTCACTCTGATTCGTCTGGCATCATGACATCAGGTTTTCACTTTAAAAGAGCAATCAGTGCATTGTGCACAGCTGAAGGAACAATTAGCCAATCAGTGCCATGGGAAGGACTAATGCCGTCGTCAGGCTGTGAGACAGCGACTGGTCAGAGGATTGATTATAATCAGCTGATGTTTCTAGTAGCAGATAAAAAATTGAACATCTTAAAACTGACGATGTGGATGGTGAATACCGTCTGAGTTATCATCTTAATGTACGCTTATTTTCCTTGTTTTAGAAAACACGGGTGTTATATATGAATCTGATGATAGATGGACCTTCTTTACCCTACAAGTAAGATCATGAGAAAAGTCAAGAGTCCATCTGAAGGTGGCGATAAGAGCTGGTCCTAATGGGACCTGGTTTACAGCTGTCGCTAGCTCACCGCTGCGCTAATATGAAAACCTCCCATAAGAACATGTGCAATTAATCAAGTGAAAATTATGTTAAGTTAATATGTCTAGTTACCACCACTTCCCACGCTCTGTTAATTTCTCTAATCCTCTGCGAAATGATTCATGCTTGTTAAAGATGCACTGATGTACTTAATTAAAAGATTGATTTTCTGTGGGACATAAAAAGCGCCTGCAGTTTTAATTTCCTCACCTGAGCAGAGCCTGAGATTAGCTGCTGAAATGCTCCCTTTCCACCACCCGGCACACACCAGCAGTCTGCTGTTGATTCTGTAAGGTTTTGGCTCTTTTTGTTTTTATTTATTTTTTACTTTCAGTCTGTGGATGCAGGAGAAATGCAGTTCTCATGGAGCCAGTTGGCAGCTTTCTAGCAGTAAGCGTTCTTAATGATAACTGCTCCATCTGGCGAGCGGTGGCGAGCCAAAGGCGACAGATGGAATTGTTTTCACAATCTGTTTAAATATGTTGTCGATTTTTCTCCCCTTTTAAACTTTCCCCAGAAGCTCAGACGCTTTGCTCGGCTACCAAAGAGGAGATGTTTGATTTCTATTTCCTCTTATTGAGCCTTCTGTGAGAAGCCAGCGTCTTCAGCCCTGCACAGAAAGAACGTGATTAGTGTCTTGAAATATTCACCCGTTTTATTTCTGCCACAGCATGACTAAAAGTAAGCGCTGCTGCTGTTAGTTAGGCTGCCTTGCTGGGCTGTAATGGAGAGATTAGTGCTTAGGAAACTTGAGGGAAAAAATAATGCCGTGAATAATTTTCATTTATCTGTGAATTTCACAGGAACGGTGGAGTTGAGGAGAAAGCTTCAGTTTATTGGTTTTGCATTCAGAACAGAACAAGTCCTCCTCATGGACGCTCTGTGTCTTGTGATCCCACACTGCAGGACAACGTTTGGCTTCTTATTTTAGGACTAATGGTGATACCAGATCAGACCAGTCTTCACAGATTCTAACACATTAAGATTTCCCTTTAAATCCGGATCCAGAGATCAATATGAGACCTCCATGATCATATAACCAGCTCAAACAGAAATCTCAGTTTCTTCCTGAGCTGAATAAAAAACAGTAAATATTACACATAAAGTAATAAAATAATAAATAATAGCTTACAAAAAATATAGAAATAAAATAATATATAATATTGAATAACCATGAAATCCATCCATTTTCTCACAACCCCACAGAGGAAAATAGTCGATGGAACACTAATTTAAAAATAAACACATAAATAAATACAAACAAAATATTAAATAAATAATTGTTCTGAACATAAAACAGACTGAACCACATTCTGGATGTTGAACTTCAAAATGTTTACGTCATGGCAAAGAAACATGACAGAATACGTTTTTATCTGTGGACATTAAATCAGGATTACATGGAACCCCGTCCCCTAATTACAGGCTCAGACCAAGTATTTTAGTACTTACTTACCCTGACCAGGTAACACACCACGCCTTTAGATACCCACATTTTCCTCATCAGATTAGAGCCAGACATTTTAGCTGCAAATGGAAATTTCATTTATCTCATGACAAAGACAAAGAAAAAGTCCGATTCAATCCAGTTCATTAAAATCAAATTATAATCCACTTCAAACTAATCCATCATTTGTTCCACATTATATATATTCAGAATAACGGTGTTCTTATAAGCCTATCCACCAAATAATGAGATATCTGAGAAAACCAACCGATCGGATCTTTGATTCAGTCCTCCATCCTGAGCTGCACGAGGAGACAGTGGAGAG
This sequence comes from Melanotaenia nigrans, assembly GCA_037177435.1. Lineage (NCBI taxonomy): Eukaryota > Metazoa > Chordata > Actinopteri > Atheriniformes > Melanotaeniidae > Melanotaenia > Melanotaenia nigrans. Next base: position 1,609,326 of record JBAFTC010000019.1, read on the forward strand.
GAAAACCTCCATCAAGACCAGAACCAGGAAGGAAAACCTCCATCAAGACCAGAACCAGGAAGGAAAACCTCCATCAAGACCAGAACCAGAACCAGGAAGGAAAACATGTCCTCCTGCCTTGTATTACTTTGTTTTTCTTTCATAAATAAGTGGACCTGCTGCTTTTTCCACCTGTTGATGTTTCTCTCTGTATAATCTCCTTCTTACCCAGGAATCCAGTTTAATTTAGCTTTATTTGTGTACGAATCTTGACTTCGATCCAGTCCCCCATCCAGAGCTTGCAAGGGGCGACAGTGGAAAGAAAAAAACTTCCTTTTAACAGGAAGGAAAAACCAGAACCCGGCTCAGGGAGGGCGACCATCTGCCTCGACCGGAGGGGGTTGAGAGGACAGGAAAGACAGACCAACGGACACTGCAACTTTTATCCAGGAAGACCTGCTGAGGGAGCAGAAATATGTTAACAAGGCCAATACGGTCATATGTTTCTACGTGGAAGATAAGGAGCAGAGATGAAAAGGAAGAGCCCAGTGCATCATGGGATGTCTCTCGGCAGTCTAAGCCTATGGCAGCATCACTAAGATGGCTAGACCACCTCTAACTATAACATTTATCAACAAAGAAGGTTTGAAGCCTGATCTGTGAGTAATAATATGTTAGTGATGATAAAATGTTGTTTCTTCTCAGAGAACCAGAGGCCAGAAGAGGAAGCGAGTTCTCATTCCTGACGACAGAGAGGATAAAGTTGAGGTTTGTCACAAATTTCAGATTTTTCTTGAAATGAATTCAGTGACATTTTCTCCACAATAAAATATGTTAAAATAAATCTATTAAAATAATAATATATAACAATGACATTATATAATATGTATATAGAAGTATTCCCACTCTGTTTTCATCCTCAGTTAGACTGCAGATCTTTATCAGGCAACAGAAGAGAGATGTTTTATAGTAGATGCTCCATGTTTGCTTTCCTGGAGCCCCGATAGTTCAGACTTCATGCCATGTCAGGAGATAACCACACGGCCCCCACCACCTGGCCAGGACCATGCACACGGCTTTGGGTGGCGGAAACCAGGTTTTCTCTGCAGCGGTGAAGGAGGAAATGTTCAGGTCTGCAGACCTTAAACACAGTAAAGACAACCGTTGAGTCACCACTAATCGGAGGGATGATCAAACGTAGCATTTCTTATCGTGTGTGTGTGTGTTTGTGTATTTTCACTGTGAGGAACCTAAACTGTTGCCTTCAGTGTTGTCAGAATGAATTTTGTCCAGGAAGCACCTCTCCTGTAGTCTCAGCCTTTCATTTTCCACCCCAGCCTCCAACAACCACACGTACGGATCATTTCTAATCAGCCGTGTTTCCATAGGAACCGCTGCCACGGGAACGGAGACAACGCCAGTCTGCAGTACAGAAAAAACCCAAAACCGACGACACCAGGACCGAGTGCACGACTTGCAAGGGACCAGGCGACAACGAAAACCTTGTGAGGTAACGGGTGTGTGTGTTTCAGAGGAGCAGCATGGGGTTATTACTCACGTCATGTGTATGCGAGTTTTGTGTGTGTGTGTGTGTGTGTGTGTACCTTCAGATGTGCGCCACCTGAAGAAGCTGTATCCTCCTGATGATTAAAATTCAGTCTTCATTAGGGTCCAGCCGCCTGGGCTCTGCAGCATGTGGGGGCCGAGGGGACTTTCTCTGCGGGCCCCTGATATTGACCTGCCACATTCATTTGCTCAGCTGATTAAGGCGTAATGAAGAGCACAATTAATTCTCCTCCTTTCCTGGGATTTCAGCTGTCTGATGAATACAATTCTTCTTTGGTATTTCACATCTTTGCTGAAAATAGATTTAAAAACGTCGTGTTCTGGTTTTTAGCTGAACCCGGTTCTGAGTTTCAATGGTTCTTGTCTAGTGTACCAACCAGGCTGCTCTTCATTTAAATAAATAAATAAATAATCCTTTCCATTGTGCTCCTCGAGGTGTTCTTGTGATAAATTCAGTAACACTTCTTTAGTAAAATCTAATCCGTGCAACATGTTCAACTCTGTACTTCTGACATGTTGAATTCGACACTTCCTGTAAAGGAATCATCATCCGAGTCGACAAAATATTTTATATTCTCTTGCTTTAGCTGTCTTATTATACACACACACAAACATATATATATATTAATCAATAAAATCGATAAATCGAATTTTCCATTTCTGGAGATTTATTTTTATGATAATCTGGATTTTTTTTTTGTAGTTAGTTAGCTGTAAACCCTCCACAGTAGAACAGTGTTTGTCTGACAGATTTTCAGTGAAGTGGTCCTTCACTGATTCCTGGGATTTAGCTGTATGTATAACAGCAGTTAGAAACGCTGCTCTCTATGAGATGCAGAAGTCAACTTAACCCACAAACTCTTGTTAAGGGACAACCTTCATCAGGGGAATTATTCCTGCAATGGATCCTGTTTGATAAGGATCCAGATGGAAAGAGATCACGGATGCATTGTGTCGCATATTTCTGTGTAAGATATAAAGTCGTTTATGTGGTGGAAAAGCTATGACATTATATGCTTTATTTTTGCTGGCATTCATCTATAAACAAATAAATGTTTTTAATAAGTTTGTTTATGCTTTGTAAAAGAAAAGAAAGAAAATCGATTAAAATCGGAAATCGGATTTAGTTATAAAAATAATCTGAGATTTTATTATTAGGCCATATTGCCCAGCCCTAGTATGTATGTGTGTGTGTGCATATATATATATATATATATACATATATATATATTAATATATATACGTG
>JBAFTC010000019.1:1619698-1631425 GCA_037177435.1 Melanotaenia nigrans
TTACACCGTGCTGAACATCACCCTGGAACTACTTTTTACACCGTGCCGAACATCACCCTGGAACTACTTTTTACACCGTGTCTAACGTCACCCTGGAACTATTTTTTACGGAGGTGTTGCTGCATCAGATTCACTATCGGCTCATATTTTCCATGAAATGGTAAAATGTCTGAGTTTCAACGTGTGATATGTTTATGTCCTGCTGGGAGTAAAATATGTGTTGATGTGGAAGTCATTGGAATTAGTTTTGTTTACGTTTTATACAGTGTCCCACCTTTTTTGGAATTGGGTTATAAATGCTAACATTACATAAATGAAGGCTAACGTGGGAATTAAACTTAAGTCAAACAGTTTCAGCACCTCAGGAGAAAAGTTTCATCAGGCTCTAAATCAGAAAAAAACTAACGTAAACAATCCAAACTCCTCCATCTGGATTGAGTTTCTGACATTTGTCTGCTTTATGATAATAAATACTGTGATAATTAAGTGGTTCAGATTGAAAGGAGTGCAGTGCAGCCTGGTAAACATTTATTTTCCTAAATATAAACCATCAAACTTCCAAATGAATACTCATATTAATTAAAACACAGCTTTTTTTTATTCTGGGCTCATTTTATTTGTTATTAATTATGATTTGAAGACATTATTCGTCCTTTTTTTTCAAGTAACCAATCTCTGTGGAGCTTGATGAAAAATGTGAATTCTTTAAATGTTGTGGTAGAATTTATTTCTTTTGAGTTTTTTATTTCTACACAGTCGACTGCAGCTGACGTGTTGCATCGTCTGGAAAACAGGAAAGAAAAGGAATTAAATTGTTTAAGGTCTAAGTTGTGCTAATCAAAAGAAATTAAAGGAAAAACAGAAGAAAATATTTAGATGCTGAGCAAACTAAAACCATCATAACAAAAAGAAGAATTACTAAATATACCAAAATCATCTACTTCTACTGTCACCATCATGTCCACATGCCTCCTCCCTCTAATCTGACCAACATAACCGGCGTCATCAGGATTTTCCCGTGGTGTTGGACGTGTGGCTGATTTCCAGGTTCTTCTTACAGCTGAGGATATCCCAGCCGTCAAAGCTGAATATCCACGTTGCTCCGAAACGCAGAGCCGGAGCCACAGATTTAACCTCGGGGCAGCTGCTGAGCTGGAAGTTTTATTTCTCATCTGGGAAACATATTTGTTATTCTAATAATGACATTAATAAACATTTTGGTTTATCTGAAGAGGAAGAGGAAACGGTAGCTGGTTTTGGGTTTAAAACTTCTATAACCAGTATACCTCATGGAATCATTTTTCCACCAATTCCCCCAACCAACAGCGGTGAGCCTCGCTGTGCCATCAGTGCCTGATTTACTCAAAGTTGTGACTAAAACCAACTTTCAGCTTTAAACCTTTTAGATGAACATGTTTCTAAGATGTTAAATGATAATAAGCATGCCTAAACTCATATCAAACCTCAGTAAAATCTCAGCGTTTTCATGTTGATGTTAAAGACGTCCTTTCCTCATGTTTCCCCCCCTAACTTTTCCAGAACAGTTGGCAAACATGTTGGTAAATATCAGACCCAGATTTTAGTTTTTCTGCCTGGTTTTTGTCCATCATCGTCTGTCTGGAGGAGGTCTTCACACATCATCGAGGTTTTTCTGCTCCTAGCTACCAGCAAAGCCACCACAGAAGAAGACTCCGGGGCTTTAGGTGATGTGGTGGAGGAGTCTGTGATGAGCTGAATTCAGTAAATTCAGGTGTGTTGGAGCAGGGAAACAACGAAAACCTGCAGGATGGCAGCCCTGGAGGACCGGAGCTTGACACCCTGCAATAAAACATTTTCACCGTAATACTGAAAGAATTTTTCCAGCTCTACTTTCTTCTTCTTTGGTTCTGGACTCTGTTTCCAGCATCGATGCTACGATTCAACCAGGTTGAAGGTTTTGGCCCTGACACATGGTTGGCAGGTGATGCCATGTAGTTTGTGCATGGATGTGTCTAAAATCCTGGTGTGGAGGGGCCCCGGGTTTGTACAATCAATTAAACTGAATATAAATTGTAGCTTGTAGGCTTATGTTTAGATTTTATTGTAATATTTATAACAATTTACATGAACACTATTTTTATGATTTTTCCGTTTCTTGACCCCCTGGAGTGTCTTCAAATACACTAGGTGTACATGATGTGAACCCCAACTGGAGAAGCGGGGGTTTAGAGCATGATGCTGAGGCACTGGGATGCAGGGATGCAGGAGGGGGAGGGGTTGGGAGGGATAGAGAGGAAGCTAGCAGGGAGGCTCTGGAAAGCTGTAACCTTTCCGATGATGAGTGCATTTCCCATTACAGCTCTGACACCAGATCCGGGGAGATGATTTAATGGCGGCATTTTGTTTTTGCTGACTTTACCCCCCCCCCCCCACATTAAAACAGAAAACTCCCGAGCTGGGACTGAGGCTGTGTGGGAAGACTGGCCAAGCAGCTAAAATCTATTACTCCCAGCTTCTCCCACTGACTCGGGCTCTGTGTGGACTTGCCTGAGTGCTCTCTGAGGTTTGGCTTTCCTCCGCATTCTGCCTCTTCCTGCTTGTTTTTAAACCATCATGGCTACTTAACTGATTACTGCTTCACATATGTGTTTAAAAAGGAGTTGCGGTGCTTTGATGACGGTTCTGTTTTAAGTTCCCGGCTGGCTTCAGGGTTTGTCCTGCAGGGATCGAGGCTCCTTTCAGTTTACTGAGGCCCCCTGCTGGAAAACATGAACCTAGCATCAGGTAAGAGGTGGAGAAATCACTCTCCTCCCTTCTGTTCTACCCATCACTGTGAATGAGTTGTGTCCAGATAAGCTAATAAAAAGTAGCCGCTCTGACCCGGCTTCATCCATAGGTGCAACTTCAGCAGTCCATTCATTCTTTCCCCATCTTGTAAAACAATGGCTCTTTTATAATGTTGCAGTGACCCAACAGTAGATCAAAAAGTAGGAGGCTCACAAAGCCCAATAATCCACTCCTTTCTGTGCTGCACTTTGTCATGGATGAGAGTCAATGGCTCAGTGCTTTGTGTCATATTGATTTCTGTCACGTGGCCACTCCCAGGGTAATTGCATTGCCCACTTGTGATAAATTCACCGCCTTGTTTCAGCCACTTGGCTCAAACAGCAGGGCTTTTCCAGAGAAAAGAAGTTTTCAAGTCTACAAACCTGTCGATACATGGAGCAGGGACTGGGTGCAAAGCAGTTCACGTCCTCGGTCTTATTCAGACCACCTGCTTTGGTTTTATTGGGTTTTCTTTAAACAAAACGGTGGTCACTATGATTAAAATCAAAACCAGGTCTCATTTCTGAAAACATTCAGAAAGGAGAAAGTTAAATTACATAAATGCAAATATCTACATGTGGAACCTAATGCAGACGTACGCTCGGCCCGATCAGCTCGCCAGTAACCAGCATTCATCCAGACGATATGCAGCCTTAGAAGAGGTAAAAGGCCAGTAAGGAAAAAAATTCTACATGGTCCTGTGTGAAAAAGTGATTGACCCTTAAACCTGATAACTGGTTGGCCAGTTTCTGATAACGTGCAGTGAGCCTTTTCCAGCGCTGTGTGAGGAACTTTGGCCACTGATTCAGCAACATTGGAGGGTTTTCAAGATGCTTTTTTAAGGTCATGCCACAGCATGTCAAGAGGATTCAGGTCAGGACTTTGACTAGGCCACTCCAGAGTCTTCATTTTGTGTTTTTTCCCCCGCCATTCTAGAGGAGGACCTGCTGGTGAGTTTTGGATCATTTTCCTGCTGCAGAACCAAAGTTTGTTTCAGTTTGAGGTCACAAACAGGTGACCGGACATGGTCCTTCAGGACTGTTGGTAGACAGCAGAATTCATGGTTCCATTTATCACAGCAAGTCTTCCAGGTCCTGAAGCAGCAAACAGCCCAGACCATCATACTACCACCACCATATTTTACTGTTGGTATGATTTTTTTCTGAAATGCAGTTTTACTTTTATGCCAGATTTAACGGGACCCACACCTTCCAAAGTTTTTCAACTTTTGCCTCATCAGTTCACAGAGTATTTTCCCCAAAGTCTTGGGGATTATCGAGATGCTTTCTGGCTAAATTGAGATGAGCCTTAATGTTCACACACCCACCCACACGTGCACAGGCAGACATCTTCAAATATACAATTAATACAGAGGAAACTAGGGTAAAGTTGTATCAATGATAAAAACAAGCTCACTGGCAGTTCAGATGGTGGTGGTGAGGGGCGGTGGGATAGTGGGCGCCCAAGTTCAGCTCATAGACAGCCGAGAGGTAGAAGCTGTTCCTCAGACTTGTTATACAGCACTTCAGGGCCCTGTAGCACCTCCCAGAGGGCAGCAAAGAGAAGATAGCAGAACTGGGGTGGCCACAAGGGTGCCCTGGGCCACCTTGCCCCCCTAAAATCTCCACTGTTTGTGAGGACAGGAGCAGCAGTATTCTGTAGTTGTCTTATATTGATATGATATTTTAGAGCAGGAGTGCCCAAGTTCAGCCTTAGGGAGCTACTATCCTGCATCCCTTCTTCAACACACCTGAATCAAATGAATGGCTCGTTTTCAGGCCTCTGCAGAGCTGAATGACGTGTGCATGAGGGAATTCAGCCATTTCATTCAGGTTTGTTGCAGAAGGGATTTATCTAAAAGTTGCAGGATAGTACCGGTAGCTCTCGAGAACCGGACTTTGGCACCCCTGTTTTAGAGAGACCTGTAAAAACTCCACATCACTGAAAACAGATACATGAACAAGTTTTTCTAAATTATGCTGAGTCATCAGTCCCCTTGTTCTAAACATATTCTCCATGTGGTAAAAAGCTGATTTGGTTCCTACTTTAATTTGAATGTTAGGATTTAGCATCGGAGTCCAAAATGACACCAAGACCAGCTGAGAAAATAAGCAGTGCATCCATCTTTTACATTTACATAACACAGTTATGGCTGACATTTGGCTCTAGATATGGTAGATAGTAGATATTTGATTAGATATATAACATACTAGTGTAGGTTTTCTGACTGCTCCTTGTTGTAAATCTTGTAGAAAAATTAATTTTTCCAATAGTCGCTTAGCTTAAATGATGATGTTCATTTTTACATCCTAAGAGCTCATATTGAGTCCAGCAGCCTGAGTTTACCACGTCGTCACCCCATCCTGATCAGAGTGTTTTGATTTGGTGGTGACGGTACATCAGTGAAATGTCCGCGGGCTGTGTTGAACGTGCCGACGTTCTTCGCGGCTCCTCAGGCAACCAGCGGTTACCAGACATGGACAGGAATGTGACAGCTATTTATAGGAGGTGGTTGAGATCAAACGGAGCCGGCTCAGCTTTGTGGGGCATCAGCGGCGCTCAGCGAGGACCGGTCCACCGGTGGGGGGGTGTGAGAGCTCCACACAGAGATTAAACACCAGATGAAAGAGGACATGATTTGCCAACTGAGAGCAACACATGTAGCAGACAAAAGCAATCTGTTATGTCCCCTCCACCACCTCACCTCCAATAAGATTACATCAATCAATAACCTCTCTTATGAGTGATTGGATTTCGTCTGCCCCCAAAGTACATGGCAGGAGGGTTGTAAGGGGGGGGCTGCTCAATTTTTCCAATGATTAAAGCACGGCTAAATTGCTTTGATAACATCAAGGACCTTGCTGCACCAGGGAGTGTAAGGGCATTGCTGGGAGCAGATAAAGGCTGGCGGTGGCCGCAGACTCCAGCAACGACTACAGGATGTAGATCAGCCAATGACGGCCCAGAATGATCATCCTCCTGCTGAAACCATTCACGGTGTGAGGGAAAGCATTGATGATGTGTCACTGGTACATTCCAGAATTCAGTCATTGTGGTTTAAACTGTTACTGAAACTAGAAAATCTACACGTGGGCAAAGAGCCGGTCCCCGTTCATCCACTTCACCAGACCACTACACCCCATCCCTAAATAAGACAGTCCTCACGTGGTCATTTTCCCTCAATCAGTCTCTGGATCCTGAATCCAGTCCAATCAGAATTTATATTTGCAAACATCTAATCGTTGTCCACTGAATGTGTATGACATCAGCTTCAATAAATGATCAGTTTATTCTGAATTGATTTCCTGGACGTATGTGAGTTTTTAAAATATTTCTCCATCAGCATGACTTTAATTCCTAGTGATGCATTTAAAAACAGTTGCTCCAAACCAGGACTGTCCACCTCTGGTCCTCACACTGTACAACTCTAGAAAAGCATGTGACTGCTAATGTTGGTGACCCTCGCTGTAGGCAGAACAGTTGACAGCATCGACCGCTGATCTGTACTGTTCCTTGTCATTACAGGTGCGATCTGTACTCAGACACCTATATATGTTTATGTTCCAGTTAATCTGTAGTTGTATCTGTCTATACTTAGCATGTCAGCACTTTAGCTTAGTTTTATCTGTCTAACATGACTTAGTAATTATAGTTTCTGTGTATATCTGTCTTGCCTGATTCAACAATATTTAATAGCTTGTTTTCAGATGTATTTAGTTGTATTAGCTGTTAGCATTTAGCTGTGTTTTATAACGGTTAATAGACAGTGCGTGGTGTAACACTGTTGTCAGGGCGACCAGCGCTGTTATTTCTTCGAGGAGTCGGTCAAGCTAAACAGCCGACAGCATCCAACACTGATTCATACTTTTTCTTGTCATTACAGTGATCAAAATAAATGAACCCTTTCATGAACTGGAGCCATCGCTTCATTTCTCCAGTGTGTAACATAAATTGCATGGTCAAAAAAAGAAAGTCATCACCAATTAAAAAAAATAATTGTACTAATAATAATAAGCTGTTTATTGACTTTGTTTTAATGAGCTTCTGCAATGTCATGACATTTCCATCCAGTGTTGCATTATTTATTTTTTTATTTTTTATCAAGATCTTGTTTTGATGGTGTGGGGTTGATCAGTGGGGTTCAGGTCTGGTGGCCGGTCCATGTGTGAAATGATGTCTCCTGTTCCTTGAACCGCTCTTTCACAATCTGAGCCCCATGAATCCTGGCGTTGTCATCTGGAATATGGCCTTGCCATCAGTGAAGATGGAATAACCTGCTAATTCAGTATTTTCAGGTATCAGCTGACCTCATTCTTTGGACACATAATGTTGTTGAAACTAGATCTGAACCCAGACCTGAACCTAGACCTGACCAACTGCAGCAACCCCTGATCATAGACTGCTCCCACAGGCTTGTGCAGCAGCGCGAGACATGATGGCTGCATCACTTCATCTGGCTCTCTTCTTCCATCACTTTGGAACAGGGTAAATCTGGACTCATCAGATCACATGACCTTCAATTGCTCCAAAGACCGATCTTTATGCTCCCTGAAGCCTTTTTCTCCGGTTAGCCTCACTGATTAGGGGTTTTCTTATGGCTGTTCAGTCCCAATCCCTTGAGTTCCCTTCACATTGTTCATGTGGAAATGTTCTTACTTTTATTATGAAACATAGACCTGAGTTCTACTGTTGTTTTTCTTGAGTCGAATTTGACCAAGCATTTAACTGATCGCCAATCATTATTCAGGATGGCTCAAGACGATGGTTCCCCACTATCCTTCAAGTTTTTAATAATGCACTGGGGAGATCTTAACCCAGTTTTAGTTGTTTCTGCATCTCCTTAGAGGTTTTCTCTGCTTGGTGCCAATGATTTAACCCTTCTTAAACAGACAACATCTTTTACACGACCACAGCATTTCCACACAGTTATTTAAGAAATGAGAAGCTGCTCATTGTAGCAGCTGGGGTTAAATAACTCGTTGCAGCTGAAAAAGAATTTTTCATGCACTAATTATTCAATAGGAGGCTCCTGTCTAGTTGCTTAGTTAAAATCAGGTAGCAGCTATTTTGTTTTTTGAGCCAGGAAATGTGTAGATCACTAGTTGTATTATTCTTTAGCAGATATTTAGAGATTTTATTTAAAAATATGAACTTTGACTGCCAAAGCACAACAGTCCAGCAAAGACAAACGTATCCAACCTGGACTGATGCAGCAACATCACCTGTGTGGAGGCAGTGTGATCATTCACAGTCACACCTGGCCACTGATGGTTACTGCGAAACATCACATTACATTACATTACGTTGATATGTGTTACATTTTCCAAACTGGAAATAAAGGGGTTTAAATTAAATAATAATAATAATATAAGCAGGTTGAAAGGTTAAACCAGCTGTAGAACAACTTTCTGCAGACAGTCTGAGAAAAAAGGATTCAAATGTCACATGATCCAAATCAGACGTCACACTTGTGTGGAGGAAGTGTGATCCATGGTTTTCTCTGACACCTGGCCACTGGTGTTAATGATAATATAATACGTTACGTTTCGATATGATACAATACAATATGGCATGTCGCAGTAAGTTATGAGTCATGCTGTGACTCGAGGAGACGAAAAGTTATGTTGTATGACGTCACGTTGCATTACGTTATGATTTACGTTATTGTCCCTACAGTGAAATTAGCCTTACGGATGATGTGACAGAAGCAGTTGATAAACTGTGATCCGGTTCAGCCACTGCTGGTTGAACAGTTCTTAATTTTATATGATCCACAAAGACCACGGACAGCTTCAGAAACTGGTGCATGTTTCACACATCTGTTAGAAATGATTCCTTTTATCAGGAGAAGGGATTTCTGAACACTTACAGTAGACTTGTTGTTGGTCTCTGGACGTCTGAATGCCTTTAAACACAACACACACTAAAACCTCCGGCTCTGCATCATCAAGCTGTGCTTTAATGCCGAGGTCTCTATGGCTCAGACAACTGATGCGGAGGTGAAGTAATAAGAGGAGCGCGTGTGCAGTCACCACGTCTCGCTAAATAAAAAGAGCCCTCCTGTGATTTTGGAGGATATGTAAGAGCCTCCTGCAGGGAAACAGAAGACTTTCGTCTTTTACTTTTCGCCTTAGCGGGAGATTCATGTAAAATCAATCAGCACTTTGTGTGCAACAATAGGAGCGTGCTCATTAGTGGAGCACACACACACTTTGGTCATTTGTCTTCCATTCACTGGGTGGCTGGAGGGCATTTTAAATTCCCAGCGTTTTCCAGGCAGATATGCCTGCTCAGCCTATCACACGCACACACACACACACACACACCATGAATGTGTATGTCTGAGAGAGATGCACCTGCCGCGGCATATTTGTGCTAATGTGCAGCAGCTGTTAGGTTATGCCCCTACAACTCATAAGATGCCAATTATCTATGCCAATTAAATTTTTGCTCTGGTTTTCCTAAATCTGCCGTGCTTAATTTGTAAAAACAACACGGTGTTATTGCAGCTATTTCACAGGTATTTTTAGTTTGCTTCCAGAAGGCAGCTTTCCACAACACAATGATTGACTAATCTGAGTCTAAACTGCGTGTCAGCGGTCGCTTTCAGGCTAAATTTGGTTTATTAGAACACGGGCCGTCATTTTTACCCATAGTATGTCAACAAGTTCATGGCTGGGATGTGGGAAAGCAATCATTTCAACACACACACACACACACACACACACACACACCCTGCAGAGGTTCCCATCTCTGCACCACTACTCATGTGTTAGATTTACCTTCATGTAGCTCCTCTGCAGACTGAAACACTGCAGGCTCAGTTTGCAGCAGTCAGTAGCCTCACTTTATTTCGGTGCAAATTTTACAGCTCCAGAAAATAAGAAATCAAATGCTTCTTTATTAAATATAATCAGACGTGACAGTGTTTAGTTGTTCTCTTCCTTTTAGTAAAATGTGCCAACAGAGAGATTTCTCCTCTTCCATGTTTAGAGCTGTAACCAACAGGAACTACAGGCCAATATATCACAGGTTTGATCACGATACCGTCTCACATAGATTCAATATACTGGCATCACAAACTGCCACAACAAGGTTTTAGATTCAAGATCCAGAGATGAATATAATTTTAAATTTATTTGGAATTTATTTTAAATTTAGGCTGTGAGCAGGAAACTGGATAAGGCTGTCAACATCAGCCAATGAGCTCCTGTTCCTGGGGTCACTGTGCTTGTCCATGGGTCAGGTGGCATGGGTTCTAGTCTCATACCAATCCCAGGTGGACATCCCTGAATTGCCGGGCTGCAGACGGTTCTGCTTCACCTGCTCTGGATCAATGCAGGATTGGTTGGTTCTGGGGAGGCGGAGTCAATCTGATGAAGCTGAACGGTCTCTTGGAAGTTGACAGTGATCATCATGAAAGCTACGAACGCCGTGAATGCTGTTAAAAAAAGAAAATGGAAACAATTCCACATTTCTGGAGAACATCTGACAGATGATTCCTGGATCCATGACTGATTTGTGTTTTTAGTTTGGACTAATGCTGTTGGCTCATTGATCATTGAATCCATGATAGCTCGATTCATCGTTTTAGTCCTGGTGTCACAGGACTGAAACACAGACAAAAAAAAAAAAAAAAAAAAAAGAAAGACCAAACCATCATTTATGTCAATACAATACCCAGAAAGACAAAGTTAAAGAATGACTTAGTTTTTTAAAGTGCTTTATAAATAAAGTTGGCTTGGTAATTGTTACTTTAACAAAGAGACTTTTCTTTTAATCATGAAGCAGGCTGACCACCCACCAACAAGACCCCCCATGATCAGAGACCATTCACAGTTTGCTGTTAGAACCAATTATGTCCCGATCAATGATGGAGATTCTCGTTCTCCAGTGAAACTCTGATAACAGTGGGAACATCTTGGGAGGTCAAACACAACCTCCATTCATCTCCATTACTGATGACACGAAGGACAAAAACACCTGAAGACACATTGATCACTTATGTCCATTTCATACAGAGAGACATACAGAGAGGACATAAAGTTTAGAGAAACCTGGTTTTAACTTCAGATTAAGTCTACCTGTGAATCGTTTCAGAGGCTGAGATTGATTACCTTGAACTCTGCTCCACATATTAACATTTCACAGGTCAATTGGTCTCTTAACTTTGTCCAAATTCAAGGACACACTTCAGGACATTTTATAGAAAAAGTAGAAACCAGGCACCAGCAGCCGAGTCCCCCCCAGCCTCTCCGTACCTCCTAACAGGACTTCCTAAAAAGAGCGTCAAACATCTGCAGCTCATCCAGAGTTTTAACCAGGACTAAGAGATCTGAACACATCACACCAGTTCTATACTGGTTTCTAGTATATACTGGTTTCTAGTTTATACTGGTTTCTAGTTTATACTGGTTTCTAGTTTATACTGGTTTCTAGTTTTTACTGGTTTCTAGTTTATACTGGTTTCTAGTATATACTGGTTTCTAGTTTATACTGGTTTCTAGTTTTTACTGGTTTCTAGTTTACACTGGTTTCTAGTATATACTGGTTTCTAGTTTATACTGGTTTCTAGTTTTTACTGGTTTCTGGTTTATACTGGTTTCTAGTTTATACTGGTTTCTGGTTTATACTGGTTTCCAGTTTATACTGGCTTCTAGTTTTTACTGGTTTCTAGTTTATACTGGTTTCTAGTTTATACTGGTTTCCAGTTTATACTGGTTTCTAGTTTTTACTGTTATCTAGTTTATACTGGTTTCCAGTTTATACTGGTTTCCAGTTTATACTGGTTTCTAGTTTTTACTGGTTTCTAGTTTATACTGGTTTCTAGTTTATAATGGTTTCCAGTTTATACTGGTTTCTAGTTTATACTGGTTTCTAGTTTATACTGGTTTCCAGTTTATACTGGTTTCTAGTTTATAC
>JBAFTC010000019.1:1653356-1664767 GCA_037177435.1 Melanotaenia nigrans
AACCAGAACCAGGAAGGAAAACCTCCATCAGAACCAGAACCAGGAAAGAAAGCCTCCATCAGAACCAGAACCAGGAAGGAAAACCTCCATCAGAACGCATGCTTCCATGCGTTAAAACATTTTAATTCCACAGGTTAATCTTTCTGCATGAGGCATTTTAACTTGTATTATTTACTTGATTTTAATGTTTTGATTGATTTTATTTTTTGAGGTTTAGTCTTCTCTTTGGTCCTCTGTGGTTTTTACAAGTTTTTATAAATAAAAAGTGGATTGGATTAGCATGTTGATTTTGACATAATTTTGCTCTCACAGACATGTTTGGGGAAATCTTGCAGCTTTTTATCGGCACATCGGCCAAGCAGAAATTTCTTTATGTAGGATTTCGATAAGTTTCTTTTGATTGGTCAAACATTTTTTGGTGGGCGTGGCTTAGTAAAGAGACATTGTTTTTACGAAACATAAAGTAATAATTAATCGCTACTCCTAAGTTAATATTCAAACTAAATCTGAGTTTACAGTTAGAGAGGGTCGGAAGACGTGTGTGGTGTCCAGTGGCTCCTCGTGACGGCGTCTTTCACACTTGATTGAGGTTCTTGTTCCCGAGATGCAACGCACGAATTAAAAGCCAAGACAAGACAATTCCCTCATCCTATTTTTACCAAATTTTGTCTGGGTGCAGATGAAAATTTAACCCTGAAGGAGGTCGTTCAGACAACAGGAAAAAATACTCAGCGAGTCGTGAATTAAGGTTTATTTTTTGTGGTTCTTGAAACGAAACTGACTTCCTGTCTGCCTCATGGCAGCTTATCAGCTGCAGGATGTGCTTCAGCGGTTCAACACATGGCGTCACGTAGTGGAAATACTCCAACATTCCTGCTTATCATACAGGGAATTTGCTGAGTCTGGTCGGGTTGGATTTGTGCAGTAATAAGGCAGAAGTTGCACACAGAGCTCATTATGCCAGTAAAACATGCTCACCATTCAACCTGGAGTCTCCCCGTTGTTGTTTCCTGGCACACTTTTACTTTTTTTCCTTTGACATTCTGTTTCTTCTCAGCTTTGTTCAGGCATCATGTAAAAACACATCTGCATGTTTCTCTGCTCTCTTTAAGACCCATAGTCTTCCTCTTCCTGACTTCATCTTCGTCTTGGAGTTATCTGACAAAGCAATAAAAGAAGAAACTGCTTGTGCGTTTTAGCTGTGATTAAATTAGGCGTCGCCTGGTAAGTTCATCTCAGTATCAGTCATGCCTCACTAAAATGGAAATTTGTTTCTTGGGATGAAAAAAAGGACATTAAACACTAGCCTTTGTAATAAATGAAATGGGAATTGCAAATATGAGCAGTCATCAAATTTAATTGTTCTCTCCAGTGATTGGTTTGTGGGAGCTGAGGGGCAAAGGTTGTGGAGGAGCGGCGGGGACGGAGGTGGTTAAATGTAGCGAGTAACGCTCTGCCTGAACGGGCTAATGAAGCCGCCGTTTATGACCCACAGCAACCGTGTCATCGCCTGAAAGGCAGCAACACACACTGCAACATGCAGACACACAGCAGCTGCACACACACTTCACCGTCATCTATGTGCGCACGGAGGAAATGTGTGTTTGGGATGTTTTTAAAGGTTTTAGTAAAGAGAAAAGGGGACAACTGACAACGGCAGAAATGTTCAGAATAAATGCAACTGTGCCATCAAACAAGTCAGGAAGGCAGAGTTTTAAGGGTGGAAAGTCAAGTAGTGCTACTTTACCAGTTACAAAGGTGTTTTTTTGTTTTGTTTTTGCTTATTTGTGTACAGAGTTAGAATCTGCATCACACTGCATGTAAATGTTTGTTAGAGAAGGGAAGCGTGTTGTGATCAGGAAAAGCTGGACGTAGCTTCTATTTGCAAAGAGAAAACTGTGCTTTTAATAAATTGTTAAAAATGCTGTTTTTGTTGTATCTGAACCTGAAAATTAGTCACTTTTTTATTATTCAAATCTATTACTTTAAGTTCTTTTTTATCTGAATTTATTTGAAGTTGTCCCTAATAATGATTTTTAGATTCTCTATTAGCGCAGGTAATTAGGTAATTAAACTTGTAGCTCAGCGTTGGGGATGAAATCAGTTGCTGTTGCTGCGTTTAGCTCAGACTGAGGCTGGCCTGACACCTAATCGATGCCGCCTGATGACTCGGCTTACCCCAGCTGTTTTGTTGTGCTGCAGAAACGTGTCGGTTCGGACTTCTCAAACTGCTGGAGGAGTAAATCCATCAGAGGTGAGAGGTCACAGGCACGTGAGGCCTCGTGTGCGTGCACACTTTCTGCAGAGCAAGCCACTCTCTGAATAAATACCATGAAAGCAGAAAACACAATAAGAGAATCAGTCCCACTAATTAACTTCTAATTCTTCTGAGGACCGACTTCTGTCCGAGGATGGCTTTGTGTTTTCAGGTAAGATAGCTGATGGTGTAAGTGGTGATGATGAGCTGCTCTGGTCTTTGTTGCCACCGAGGGTTCAGTCCTCCTCTCTGAGTGGGGGACCGACACTCTGCTCCTGCCCTGTAAAATGTCTCCTTAATTCCACAGAAAGACGTGGCATTTCATTATCATATGTGTATGAGTCCGTGCCAGAGGCTCTGCCAGCCTATGGAATGTGAGAGTGAAAAACAAACCTCCCCTCCTCTTCCTCTTCCTCCTCCTCCTCCTCGCTTCTCTCCTTTATCTCCCGAGGGATGGAGATATCCCACGACGCCAGAGCCCGTCAGCCCCCGCAGGCTCTGAGAGGGAGCTTCTCTCGCTCGCTCTCCTTCCCACAACGTGAATCTCTCCGGTATGGACCAGTGATGCAAAACTCAGTCTGCAGGTCACAGAGAGGAAACAGGAGGAGGTAAAAACATGGCTGCTTCCAGTGCCTCCGTCCTCATGTTCAAGATCAGTAGCTGTGCCGCATGCTGCACATTTGGACGCATCAAAACGACTTTCATCCATTTTTTTGAAGGTTTAGGAGAAAATTAAATATTAAAAGGAACTGGGATCTGACACCTGTTACGAATGATGTTAAAACCCGATGAAGAGAAAACCAATTCTACCAGTTTTTTTATATCCTGTTAATTCTTTAATAAAATTAATCCAAACCAGGAGTGTCAAACTTATTTTAGTTCATTTTCCGCTTTCAGTGCAATCTGATCCCCAGTGGGCCGGACCAGTAAAATAACAGCATAATAACCTAGAAATAATCAAAATTGAACTTTTTTATTTTGTTTTAGAGCAAAGATGTACAAGTACTTCATCACGACGTTTACTTTGAGTGAACAACCATTTAGAAAACATTATGAAAAAGCTGAGGTTGCTGGAAAAAAATGAGAGATGTTTCTACTTTATTTTCACATAAAGTTACACATTCATATAATTTTGTTATTTTATTTATTTACATATCTTATTGTTTTATTAATTTATTTAAAATTTATATATATATAAATATATATATATTTTCACATATTTATATAAATATAAAATGTATACAAACAGTGATAACTAATTTATGTAATTAACTGATGCATTTAACCCACGCTAGTGACACAGCTGTAAAATCTACTAGTTGTCAGACAGCCGCGTACATGTCTATAAAGATAGATCAGCTAGTACGAGTAAAACAGCAAAAGAAAAGCAATAGGACGTCTTCTCTAAATCACTGGTGCTATGCAGATGTTGGAGACACAGGTCTGATCATTTAGGGGTCATAAATGTGGTGAGAGAAACTATGAACCGGTTCTGAGATACAAATCAGAGCAAGATTCCTCAGTAACAAAGTAGTTGACAGTAGAGGACAACACAAGGATTCATGGGACTGTGAAAGAGTGGTTCAGGGAACAAGAGACATCATTTTTACGCATGGATCCACCAACACAGAGTCCAGACCTCAACCACTGGTCTAAGTCTAATTTGCCCTTTCAGCTCAGATTCAAACAACGTAGTTACACCAGCAATAAATATAATGAAATTATTGAGAATTTAAACACTAATGAGCTCCTCGTGAGCTGGTAGAGACCAAAAGAGGTTTGATAAAAATTTCTATCTTTAAAAGAATTCAGTTTGCTGCATGCAGCAGCTATTTCTATATGGCTCAATAACACTATTAGATTTGAATATTATGGTCTATTATGTGCCTTCTAACAGCAGTCACTCTCCTTCTCAAACATTTCATAAACTCCCTGGGTGAAATGTGCATTTCAAATATGATTTACAGCTCATCTTCTGTATCACTCCAACACTTGAGATATGCTCGCTGCAGAGGCAGTTTCTGTAAACACTCTACATAAGCCTGACCACAAGTGCAGATAAGTAAGGAGTGGGTTTTATCAGAACGTCATCTTCAGATGTGCTTTCATTTTCAGGATGGTGCGTTACTGAAATTCAAAGAAAAATGAAGATTAGGGCCACGTGCTTCCTCCCTCCTCCCAGACCGGAGGAGGGGGCTCAGACAGCAGGATAATACCAGGAAGCTGTGCTGACTCCCGTCTGCTTTCCCTCAGGCAAAAACAGGATTGATAGGTGGTTGAGGTGTTGGAATGGCAAGGATAAAGAGCACATGTGAAATCCTGTGAAGGCCCTCAGAGACCAGGGGTACCGGTGTCACTCCCTCCCCAAGGACTGACACTAAATCAGTGTAGGAGGAGTCATGGGAGGCACGTCTCTGTCCTTATGAGATAGTTAGCATGGGTTGGCCCCTCCTCCTCTCTTGTTTCCATTAAGGAAGTGACTGGCGCTTCTATAACGGATGACACCACAGGTAATTGGAAAATTGGCAGGCTTGTCTGGAAGATTTGGTGGATGGCAAAAGTGTATACGATGGGGGAGTTCATGAAGCGTCACCCTATATCGAGATTTATGTCAACCTTATAGACCAGCAACAGAAGTATCCAGAGTTCAGGAAGAAAGCAGCACATTTTTTCCTGAGGGGAGACCGCATATCAATACAGCTCCAGAAGCACTGACAAGGTTCCTGTTAGTCGGATATGATTCATGGACGGCCCTTTGCATTAAACCCTAACCTTAATTTACTGCTCCTACACATGCCTAACATCTCCACACATCCACTTTATTTACTCCAGGAGGCTCACTGGGAGACTCGTCTTCATCTCCAGACCGCCCTGTTGCTTACATAACATAGTCTGTTTTATCTTCTGTCTGTACTTTGGAAAAACTTTGAACTGTACCTTTTAAATTCCACCATCACAAATAAACATTAAACCATTAAAATCCCAGACAGAAAGAGGATAGATGCATTTTAATCCAGTTAAATCAAATCTATTACACGACCCACATTAGTCCAGTTTATAATAACGGTGTTCACATCACCCCATTCATAAAATAATGAGCTAGCTAAGAAAACCAACAGACTGGATCAGATCTTCTCTTTGATTCAATCCTCTATCCCGAGACAGTGGAAAACCTCCATCATTACCAGAACCAGGAAGGAAAACCTCCATCATTACCAGAACCAGGAAGGAAAACCTCCATCATTACCAGAACCAGGAAGGAAACCTCCATCAGAACGCATGCTTCCATGCGTTAAAACATTTTAATTCCACGGGTTAATCTTTCTGCATGAGGCATTTTAACTTGACGATAACGAGACGGTGACGAGCCAAAAATGGCTCTGATGACGAAAACATGACGAGAAGTCTGTGAGAGTTTGTTGATAAGACAAAAATTATCAAGGGCTGATTGTCCGACATTAAAAACATAACATTTCTGCCTGTTCTGAGCTCAGTCTGTCAGTCACAATGCTGCTGCACTTTGGCCACGCCCACCACCTAACCCTAACCCACCACCAGACGTGCAGACAAGCAGTTCATTCGTTCATAGATGAATCATGGCGGCAGCATCGACGGAGGGGTTCGGTGGAAGCAATGAAACGATATATGGACGTATTTTAACTTTAATCCATCATCATTTCTCTGGCAGACCAGGTCACGTTGAGCATGTGTTCCTCATCCTTTGCTCGTATTTTGGACATGTGTGTGTTCAGGGTGGAGTTTTACACTTCAGAAAATTCTCAGAAATAAAGCCACACTTACTAAAGTCAGGATGTTGTCGCCCTTCGCTCTTTTGGAGTAACTGATTCCACAGTTAGCGCTTTGTAATGCACCACCCTAAGTAGATCAGAAAGTATCTGCTGTTGGCTGGAAAGCTTCAACATTCCTTTTAATTTAGTAGTTTTTTGAGCTGCTGTAACAGGGAACTTTCCCCATGTGGGATTAATAAAGATTATCTTATCTTATCTTAATTATTGATGAAAATAACAAACAACGAGCTCACAACGTCTTGTTATATGTTGAACTTATAGATCTGCTGTTTTCTTGTGTGACATGTTTGTACGATGAAGTCGTATTCATGAAAAAAGTTTAAATATAGAAATAAAAGGTTTCTGTCCAACAGCAGTTAAGTAACACGGCAGCATTTCTTCCCTGTTGATGGGAAAGCTTTCAGTCTGCTAAAGGATCTGGTTATTATGTAAAAGCATTGAGGTTAACTTGTTTTATAAATTACTTGTTATAACCTGTCAACCTTGATTCCACTTTTTAATACGTATTATTGACCTAAATTAATTTGTTTAACGACTAATACTTGGTTTTATTTGTCTAAAACTAGACTAAAACATTTTTGAGTTTTCGTCAACCAAAACTGGACTAACTATCAAACTTAGAAATAAACATTTTCATTCTGAAGACTAAAACTGAGATGCTGCCACAAACAACACTGAAACTAACCCCTAAAACCACCAATAGATGTGTATGAACTTCATCGTGTTTTATAACAATTATTTCACACAAATAAACTGAGCATTTGCTGATTGTTCCAGACAACATCTCATTGTTCCTCTACAGCAGCAATAAAAGAATCTATTCTAATCTATCAGACGTGTTTACTGTGACTTGGCCATGAACCATTAAACCAGAACATTAAATCTTCTGCACCACCACCGTTTGGTGCATAGAACGATGTTCTTGAGGAAACTGGTTGTCTTTTAATTGAAGGGTCAGTTTGTAGTGTGAATTTTTAACATTAAAGCTTTAGGGCAGAACTTTGTAACACTGACTGGCTCAGCTCATGTTCTTTGTTGTATCTGCACAGGAATAAACATTGAAAGGAGAAAGTTCTAGACCTCTTGAGAAAAAGAGTTCACTAACAGCCTGAAGAATAATGAGCCTGAATGATTTCTGAGGATGACTTAGTCTTTGTTTTGAAAAACTGTTAGCAGCAAAGTGCCCAGGAGCCAAATAATAAATGAGATTCCCCCCACGATGAATTGTTAAAGATTCCTCTGAAGCTCGTCCTCTCAAAGATTTTCTAATTAGCGAACTCTCAGTTGGAACAGAGTTTAAATAAAGATGCTTCCCTTGTGATTGGCTGGGAGAGGCGTTTACAAACAGGATTATTTACGTTTTTAATGTCCAGTGTTTTCTGTAGGCTCAGATAAGATGACACCAGGACCAGTTGAAGAAAATTTAGCTTCTTTGTTGAGTTGACCAAAAAAGAAAAAAAAAAAAAGCGCCATCCTTGACTGACAGAAAATTAGCACCCAGCTTTTGTCTCTCCTCGGCTTGCTGGAGGCAAATGGATTCATGAGGTGGTGTGAGATCCTAACCTGGTGATCACACGTTCTGGTGTGTAGATGTGTCTATTAACCTCTGGAGGGGGGGTAATTGTATCTGTCAGAGCTGTTTAATCACCGCTGCAGCTTTCACCACTGTCACTTTCACTTTGTCTGCTTTACTAACTCAGCTGGCTGCAGCTTTCTCTGCTTCACGCTCTTTTAAAACTCACATTTACAGCCACAGTTTCACCAGCTGGGAATAAACAGAATCCAGTCTCGTTTCCTTGGTTTGGAGCTGGTGAGCTTTCAGAGCCGCACCAGGACGCCCAGGTGATCTCACCTGTGAAGACGAGAGGTTTTTTTTTTTGTCTCAATAGTCGTGTTGAAACTGCACTACTGAACTTTTCTCAGCCCCCCAAACGATGGATAATTCAGCATCCATCTTCATTCAGTCTTTTCTCTCCGTCTAATTTTCCTAAAAAACATTTTGGAAGCCTACAGGTGTTGCAGAAAGCTGCAGCTCGAGGAGAAATATGAGCACCTTCCTGTCAGATCCCAGCTGGTTTTTAGGGGCTGCTGCTTTAAATGGCACTGCACCATCTTATTTTGTTGACGCTGTGCAGCCTGTTCCTTCTCGTGCTCGTTGCTTCCAGGGAACTGATCATTAAGGGTTTCAAAGATGAAAAAAAAACTGTTGGTGAGCGTGAGTTTTCTTCCAGACACCAAAACTATGAAACAATCTTTCTCAAGACATTAGGCGAGCATTTTCTGTAGAGGTACTCAAGACGAAGCCAAACGCCTACTTGTTCACCTTGTCATATGTGTCTTAATTAGTCAGTTTTACTCCTGGTTTATGTCTTTTTAATTGTCATGTACAGCGCTTTGAAAACATTGTACAATTAAAATGATTGTTATTATTATTGTTATAACAGTCAGTGTTAAGTTGAATGTTGTCTTATCTCTTCCTCATTCTCTTTCTCCAATAATGTCCACATTCAAAACAGTGTGTTGATATCCAGTTGCTAGCATGTACCATGCTACGTCTAGCTGTTACGTGACGCGACGTCCCAGAGGTAAAAAGTAGTGAGGTGTGGTTTCTCAGCCTCGGGACGCCACTGGACATCTGTGGCTCCAGGAATGGACATGATAATTTAACATTGAATTTCCCTTTTGGGATTAATAAAGTATTTTTCATTTCATTTCATTTCATAAAACTCACTGTGGCATCAAAACGAGAAACAAAGAGTTCACAGAAAGTTTCATAGTGCTTCTTAAAAAATCTGCTTTTTAATGCCTGGAATAAAGAATAATTTTTATTTAATGATTATTTTATTTGCAGAAGAAGAGTAACTGAATTCTGAATTGAGGTTTTAACCCCCCCTGGGTGGTTAGCACCCCAGGTCCTCTGCAGGGGGGTTTGAACAGGGAGCTTTCTGTGTGTCATGTTCTCTCGGTGAATGCATGGGTTCTCTACGGTACTCCGCCTTTCTCCCACAGTCCAGACATGCGTGTTTGGTTAACTGACCATCAGATTCTCTCCAGGGGTGATTTGTCTTTGTATTGGACCTGTGATGAACTGGCAACCTGTCCCAGGTTTACGCAGCCTTTCACCTGGTAACTGCAGGAATAGGCTCCGCCCCTCTGCTCAAATTCTGTCAAATATGGTCCATTTGTAGTTCAGGGAGTTGCAGAAGGTGATCAGAGGGAATTACTATCAGAATTAATGTCCAGAAAAACAACAGACCATGAAAGAAATGTCATTCATTTAGTTTAGTTGTCATTTACTCGGCCAGCAGACACGACATTTCTGACTCCAGGAGTCCATCACACATGTCCCGCGTGTCCCATGTGTCCCACGTGTCCCGCATGTCCCACGTGTCCCGAATGTTCCGCCTTTTCCCGCATTTCTTATTCATATGTTGTTTTTATCTTTATTTTTTTATTTATTTACATTTAATTTATTAATAATTATCATTATATTAATATTTTATTCTTTATATTATACTTATTTTATATGTTTCATATAGTTTACCTTTATTTATAATGATCTTTATTTATTCTTTACCGTATTAGATGCTGTCGTGCACACTGATCGTTAAAGTGATGTATTGATGGACATGTGCTTCCTCTCCTTGTCCCTGAACCTGTCCTCTTATTCCAGCGTCTCTGTGTAGCTTTTACCTGACGTTGGCCCCCATCACGTCCAGATTTAGTGTGTCTGGTTCAACATAAATGATGAATAACCACACCTCCGCCCAGGTGCGGTCTTGTGTTCACTGATAACAAGCCGATGGCCCCGCTTCTTTAAAAGCATTTCAATAAATCTGACAATACCTCGTTAGTGTCTTTTTTTCCGTCTTCGTTGACTGGATTTAACGTCAGATCACACGAACGTGCTCCAGAACGCTCCAGGTTTTCACAGCTTATTCTCCTGCAGCTAATCAGACAACCTCTGTGTGCTAACAAAGAGCAAAATGAAGTGCCTGCTCTTTTTTCTTCTGCATTGTGTGATTAATGAGTGTGTGATGTGCTCTGTCTTTGCAGGAGGAGGAAGAGCACCTGGGGGAGGATGACTCCGTTAAAGAGGAATCAGCAGAGCAGGAGATTCCCAACTGAACCCGAGCAAACGAACACAAACATCATCACCTCCAGTCTTTGCCTTTTCTGTTCAGACTACAGCACATTGAACTTTCTACTAGCCACCCAAAGTTTAGAGGCCGCCGGCCGTCACCTTCCTCCCCACATCAGAAACCAGAGCTGTATTTTAGGGGAAAACACTACTCAGATGTTAATAACTTTAGTTACAAATGTAGAGTTTCTACTTTTTATGGATGGACACGACAGATGTTTTCACTCTCTCCATACGATCTATTTTCATACACTAACCGTCAGTCAGGACGTCCGGAGTCCCGTTTACAAGACGAAGCCAACACTCCTCCATCCTAACCGAGCGCGCTCACACCTCTGTGTCCTGCATTTATGTCCTTCTTTCCTCATCAAACTATTTTTACTTCACTGCCGAAACATGAAGAGTTCAGATCCAGACCGTCTGAAAGCAGCTGCTGCGTTAGAAATAACCCAAAGTGGATTAAAGAGACCACCACATTTAGTTTCTATGACTGTTATGATCCTGGATCAAAGTTTCAGGCTGAAAAACTGACAGAAATCAGGAGTTAACCCATAAAGTGCCAAACAATCTGACTCTTCTTGCTTCAGATACTAAATTCATTTTAACTGTGACGTTTTATCAGGAGCTGAATACAAGTACATTTACTTAAATATTACTCTTTTAATCTGCTTACTTAAATATTTCCATGTTTGGCTTCTTTGTGTTTTTACTCCAACTATTCTTGAGACAAACTGTCATTTTGTACGTCACTATTTTCATTTTTAAACATAAGTTGGAAGCTTTTTTCTTTCATTTTAATAAAATTCAGAAAGCTTTAAAGATAACTTTGCTCAACTTCCAAAATGACACTTATTCCTCCGTTTATTCACTTTCAATCATCCTCGTATCCAATCAGAAGAGAGATTATAGTTCGACACACAGTAGAAATAAAATCCAGACATTGGTTTTCGTTGTTGTTTAAGGTTTGTTGCCCTGTGAAGCTGATATTTGGTTTAATTTAGAGGACAAAAGGCTGAACTTGTTTTATAAGAGTGATGCTGCAGCTCTGAACACCATCACTTTCTTTTGTGTTGTTTTAAAAACTCACATTTACATCTAACACAGCATCACTAACACATGCTCCACACTGACATGACAGCATCACACAGCTGCTGCAGGTTTGTCGGCTGCATCCATGATGAGAATCTCCCGTTCCACCACATCC
>JBAFTC010000019.1:1691308-1701776 GCA_037177435.1 Melanotaenia nigrans
CCTCTGACCTCTGACATCAACCAGACATCCTGGTCCAGACAACTGCTGCTCGCTGGATATTTTCTCTTCTTCAGACCTTTTTTTGGAAACCCTGGAGATGGTTGTGTGTGAAAATCCCAGTAAACACTCAGACCAGCAACCATCCTTTGTTCCTCATTCTGATGCTCAGTTTGAACTTCAGCAGGTCGTCTTCACCACGTCTACATGACTAGATGTGTTGAGTTGCTGCCACATGATTAACTGGTTAGATATTTGTTTTAACAAGCAGTTCAACATGTGGACCAGGCCCGGACTGGCCCACAGGAGAAGCAGGACAATTCCTGGTGGCCTGGACCTGAAAGTCCTCGGCTACTTGTCATTAAAAAAAATATATAAATAAATAAATAAAAATCATGATACATTACATTGGCGTGGCTGATTGGTCTGCCTGGCACTGACACGGTGCTCACCAGTTGTCACAGAGGTCACCATCAGGATGTGTGACTTTACTGAACCTGCATTATAATGAACTCAGAAGACGAGCAAAGTCTTAAAAACACAGTCACAGGTCAGTGACAGGTGGATGTTTTACCTGCTGCTCAGCTAAACTAATCTGTCCACATCTGTCCTCGTCCAGCTCAGAAACAACATTTTATTAGTCCAGGGTAAAGCTAATGAGGAAACTTGTGTTTATCTGGTTGTAAATGGTGCGATTGCAGCTTTTTGCTTGTTGGTTTCTTTTACATGACATATCTGATGGTCCTGCAGGACCAAAAGTTTGGGAACCCCCCTGAAGGTTGGACAGTCTCTTGTGTAAGTTGACTTGACTTTTTATTTTCAGTGTTAGATGAATCACATCAGGTGAAGCTGCTGTTGACCGCTTCTTGTTTCTACTGTAGCAGCGAATGTTGACGCTAACTTGTTATATTTATGGTAAACTGGCATCTAAATGTTGTTTCAGGTTAATGTAAGATCATGATATGAATGATGGAGCCCTGCAGGGACTGTTCTGAGTCTTCTGTGTGTGAATGTCGGTCTATATAGAATATTGAGCTTTGGTGATTAATTAGCCCCTGTGTGTGTGTCTGTGTGTGTGTGTGTGTACTAGCATGTGAGCATATGTGTGCAGTATATGAATTAGGGTGGCCTGGGTGAATGTACAACTCCCAGCCTTTTGTCCAAGTCCGGCCCTGATGTGGACCTAACCAAGGTGGGTGTGTATTTGTTTAGGTATTATAACCTGGGCATGTTTTACAATCTTTAGACAGATTAAATCTGGTAAGAAATGGGAGCATCTTGTTTTTCTTTCTTTCTTTTTTTGTTAACATGGGGAGTAAAACTAGAAAAAAAGAAAAACTCTTGTATCCAGATGCAGAGGTGGAGGAGTGCTGGGTGTAACCTCTGAGCAGCAGGACTGAGAGGGCTCTGATTGGGAACAACGCTCGCTAACAAGCTGCTAATTTAAAGCCTTGATTGATCAGAGGGTGGATTCACAGTGAAGGGCAAACCAACCTGTGTGACAGCAGGCTGAACTCCGTGTCCTCTTGCAGCCACTTGTCACTCATATGCATTTTAGCAATCAGGACTCATCTGATGTGTCCTATTATCGTTTTTCCTTCATAAATTGGGATTAACATATAGCACTGAGCTGCATTTGAATGGAGAAGCAGCAGCGTAGCAAAGAAAGCTACAAAAACACAGGATTACACCAGGCTCTTTGCTCTGTAATTTCATTTAAAAAAGAGTCTTACCTTTGTTCTATGTGCCCAGTTAGGGTGTGCTGGGAGGTTGAGATTAACACACAGAATAGAGTTTGTGACAAAGCCGATTAGCAGTTGAAACAGGGCCAACAATGCTTTTCTTGTTATAGAGGACCTGCTTTTTTCTGTCAAGCTAGAAAGCATTTTCATTTCCTGCTCCAATTATATGACAAACTATGGATTGCACGGTGTAGTGGTTTACTGTAATGCTCTGCAGCTGTAACATGTTTAGTATAGGAAACAATTAGAGGGTTGGACAAGTCCTGATGAGACACAAACACATGTTTTGTCCATTTAGAAATTTTAGAAAAATGTAGATGTTTTGCCATCATGATGAGGGATCTGTCATGGTTGTCTACTGCCATCTGCTGGAGAGTTACACTACTGCAGCTCACAGGTGTGGACATTCCTTCAGGGTCTCACATTTTTACCCCGGCGGAGGTTATGTTTGTCGGATTTTGATTAAATTTTGAGGAAATAGCATAAGGAACCAGTGATTAGATTTTGGGGTGATCTGGATCACCGTCTGGATCCAGGAATTTTTAAAAAGGATTCTTTGCTGTTGGGAGATAGGCATCATTTTTACAGCTTCTACTCATCTGATAATGCCCAGAAAAAAAATTACAAGATGACATCATGGTTGACGCTAAATATGCTAAGGGCTAACCCAGCCTGCCGGCATTAGAGAAAATGTTCATTTCTTTCATAACTTCAAGACTTTTAGAATTATTTGCTTCATCTTGGTGTGTAAGGGTTGTTTCCAGGCTCCAGGATTGTAAATAAGATGTGACAACAACCCTGATGATGGAAACATATAGTGGTAGTAGCTTGAAGTATACATCAGAGTGTTGGTAACTGGCGGGTTGTTGGGCCTTTTCTCCGGTGACTGACCCTGTGGCTTGGCAGAGGTCTGCACTCTCTGAGTGCTTCTAGTTTATATGTTTTGTCTTCTTTAAATTCAAGGATTTTAAAAAAGTTCGATTTTTTGTTTATCAAAAAGCCTGGACTTTCTGAAAAGGTCTGTAAATGTATTCATGTTTGTCCCATCTGTTCTCTACAGGGCCGGAGTAGGGACATAAAGCAGCCCAGCGAGGGCACTGGAAGACTGATGTTTGGTACACTTATAATATTCAATATGTAATCATTCATTCACGCAACATTTTACTTGGTAGTTATAAAAGACATTTAATTGAGCAGTTATAACCTGAAATAATCTACTTAGATTTGGAACAGGGTTCTTTGTCTTTTGGAAAAACTAAATGCAGGATTATTTGACTTGAATAACTAAAGACATGTGTTGACATGTTGGTTCCAGATGAGAGCGCAGTTTGTACGACGGTGCAGTTATCATCACAGAAACTTACTTTAATTAGAATAAATCCACGACTTAAGTTCAGGAATTTAATGAAACATTACAGGTGCAGAGAAATGTTTTCTATCATTAAACACTGTGTTTCTGTTGGCATCTAATCACTTTATTAAAATAACTGTTTTTATTGTCTAACAATGAACCATTTATATCCTCTTGCTGTGGGTCCAGCTGCCATATTTGTTCTGCCATATTTACTACGGTGTCTCTGAATGGACAAACAACTCTGTGTGAAGCTTTAAAACTGCAGCACCGGCTTTGTTTGGTAGGTGCTAGAGCACCGTTATGGAGAAATGACGTCTTAAACACACCATAGAAGAAGACAGTACACGTGCAGTGTTGAAGCGATTACCTGTAGTGCATCCATCTCTGTACATGGATCCACTCACATGTGAAAATATTTTTATGTCAGGAGGAAGTTTGGCCACTGATGGCCACCGTCCATTCACAACTGCACCATACCCTTCTTTACCACTAGATGGCAGTAATCCTGATGCACTGGACCTTTAAAACAGACCTTTAACAGAATTACAAACAGTGATCAACCATTGTGACCCAGTACTAATTTGGAAAAAGAAAATCTATTCGTGATCATTTTGACTTGTTGCAGTAGATCAACTTTACATCGTTTTTATCCTCATTTTCATTTTCAAATATATCAAAATGATTAAGTCCATTTTTTCAGGAATCTGTACCAAACAAAAATCTCTTTTACGTCTGTGCAGCTTTATGTGAAGGTCAAGTAAATGCTTCAGAATGAGATTTTATAACTTTAAATTTCAGCTAATTGTACAGACCATGTCTCAACTGAGGACTAAAGCTCACCTTCCTCTCCACCTTCCTCATCATCTCCTTTCTGAACTACAGCTTTGATTCTGTCTGCTGACTAAATAACTTGGATTAATGATCAGGAAACAAGTGTTTTGACTTAGTGACTGTTATTATCACCATTATTAATGACTAAACAGCAGCTGGAAAATTTTAAATACATGGGCCAGACGTGGCCATCAAACAGGCCAGGTGGATCAGGCACCAAGTATTTCCTATTGCGACTTAAAGTTTTACATTGACTCTAAAATAACTTGATGTCCTTTCTTTTTCTCTTCCTGAAGTTCTGTCTGTAGACACAACCACCGACAGGATGTTCTGTAAATTCTTCTGAGTTTGGATTTCGACCCAGAGACCATCCAGATATCTGTGGCTTGGTGGTGTTCACGCGCAGGAACGTGTGAATTGTCCTTTAAAGCGTAACTCCACCCACTGCCAAATTTTTAAAATGCCTGACACTGCAGGGCTGGGGTGGGAGGTGTGGGGTGATCGGGGGCGGAGAGGGTTGTGTTGTGGGACTGTTAGCAGCCTGTCAGCAGCTCCAGCAGCTCTGGAAAGATGTGGAGACTCGCGGCAGGTTGTAGCAGCTGCAGGAAGAGCTGCAGGAAGTTGCTGCTGCTACGATTTGAGCTGCTGTCTGTCACCAGATGAGGATCAGCAGGTAAAGAATAAAGTCCGGTTTTACTTTTACACCCTCAGAAGCACAAATCTGTCCCATTGCAGGAAGATTTTATCAGAAACTCTGTGGAAGAACAGAAGTCTGAAACTAACAGATCTACACCAGATAAGATCACATAGAAGAGAAAAACTTTATTAATCCCTTTGGCGAGACCTCAGTCCTTCATATGCGTTGGTGGGCGGGGTTTTCTATGCTCTACTGGTTTTGTAGAGAACATTATGGGCCATTTTTGACCCACAAAATCTTGGTTTGTAACTGTATATATCAATTAAGTAGTAGGCTACTATGTTGTTTACAGTTCAAAAAACACATTTTAGGGTGCACTAGAAATGAAGGAGCTTTTCAGATAAGAGCTGGAACGTCTTCAAGAACAATTTATTCAAGCTCTTACAATAATATATGGAATTGTTTCTGTTTTCTTTAAGAAATAAACGTTGAATGATTGTCCACTGAATCGATTTACTGTCATGATCATTAAACTGTCGTCTGCAGGAAGAGGCCAAATAACACGAAACGATTCATCGCCCGGATTCTTAATGCCAGCATTGATGACATGAACATCCAGAAGCTTCATGTTGTGGCTTTATATATTTTACCAGCCGGAAAAAAAGAAAAACAAACAAAAAAACCTGGAAACACGTGAATGTAGTAAGAAACTGAGGAGACAACGGGCATCTTTTCTAACTTTTCTGTGGAGTTGCAGATCTGAAGCCTGATTTCTCCATCAAAGCATCATCTTCACGTCTGTTTAGGAAGATAAAACCCGTTAACCTGTGGGCCCCCTATTCACCAACACACACACCAAAAACTGGACAAAACAACCAGGATTTTATTGCCATTGTGCATGAACTTTGACACTGCAGGTTTCACAAGGAGTATCATGTAGTGAGCTGATGAAGACTGACCTGCCGGTTATGTGCTCTAGTCGCTCTCAGTGCTGGTTTTGTCGATGGCTTTAGCAACAAACGATGTGCTGGTCCAGCCTCCATGCTCAAAACCAAAGGAATGCAAGATGAGACACTGTCAAAGAACGGGCAACGTCTGGGAGGACAACACCTTTTTCTTGTTTTTTTTTCTTTTTTTCCTTTTTCCATATTATTGCACACACCTAGTTTACCAATGCCGGGCATATGTGGGGCACTGGGAAAGCTATAACTCTTGGTAAGGTGCTGAAATGTCTTTAGAAACCACAACATTGCATTGAGTCTCTGAAAGCCACATATATACAAAATAGTAATGGAACGACAATGCAGGGACTCTACAAGCACACCAGATATCAAAAGAAATGTGGAATATGCTTCACTCTTGCACAGAATATATGATGTTTAGAAGGTTTTGTTGCTCTGTGGCAGCCTCAGGGTGCCTACAACACTGCAGTAATAGTGAGAGGAAGACAGGCTTGCATCATCCTTTCATCTGTGCATCAAACAGATGAATCTGCAGCCAATCAGCTCTCAGATCTACAGATGATCTCAACAGCCATCAAATCAAAAAGGCTGAGAGACACTTCAGGAATGAATCATCGTGACTTCACTGTTAGGACCGGATGCTGAAATCTCAGGAATGCATTTAATGGAAGTTTGGTTTCTTTTCTTTTGAGAATACCAGAGCAGTCAGAGTTTTAATGTGGACCTGGATGCAGCTCCGAGATCGAGGACCAACAAACATTCACTGTGTGGTTACACTTTTTTTTACAGTGGAGAAAACTGCTTGGTGATTAAGAACGCAAATTAAGGCCAAAGATTTGTTTGGTAGTTTGTAGTTCCACAAACTACCAAACTATACTATACTGGAAATAATATAAAATAAAATATCTGATTGGACTTTTGAGATCTTTAAAGCTGCACAATGGGACTTTAAAATATGAAATCTTTCTCTAACTTGAATTAATAAGGACCTAAATGCATCATAGTTAAACTTAAATCACTTTGGGGCAGTTTTAATCATCCTGAAATGACCGTAAAGCAGGTGTTAGCAGCTGGATCATGGCTCAAAGCAAATCAGCTTTCCAAAGAAAAACCATTTCATGTGCTGGGTGGTATGATATGAACTAGACTGGGAACATGTTTAAAGTGGGAACCTTTTTCACCGCTGCACCACCTGCAGCGAGCAGCGAGCAGCGAGAAAGCTGAGAAAGCGAAGCTGTATCAGCTGCAGGTGGACGTATCTGTTGTCTAGAGATATTTCGTTTTAAATGGTCAGATGTGGACCAAATGTCTCACGTCCTCAGGCGAAACTGATACAGATGGAGGACACTTGTAGAAGTGCTTGCTAGAGGAACTGACTGGGACAAAAACAAAGATAAAGATCTGGTTCTGTGGAGAAATACTGATTCAGGGATGTGAACAGTTGACATTAAAATGTTTTTTTTCTAATGATTACAGAAAAGGTGGTTCTGATTCAATCAGTGGAAAATGTGATTAAACACAAAAAATACATTAAACTAGTACAATTTAGGAAATGCCATGATACATAATTTAGGTCATACCACCCAGCACCGTGTGGACTCAGACATGTGGAGCAGCCATTTTGGAAAACATCAGTTCAGAATAACTAAATGTTTTTGGTTGAAATTAACTCGACACCATTTTCCATCGACGCTCTGTCATAACGTCTAATCTATCATGTTAGATGCATCCAGGTTCTGAGATATATTCCATCACTCTATGGCACAAACGCCACTCCAACCCCCGTTGTTTACACTCTGATGCTTGTCTTCCGCCCCCTGGTGGAGACCTTTGACACTACACAAAGTCATATCACACGGTAAGAAATGGTACGGTACGTATGGGCCCAATGAAGACTGGATAAAAATTATTTTGAGTTTTCTACCAGCCATTTCTTGGGTCAGGTGTTAAAGGGTTAAATAGGATTATTTTGGGTGAAATCTGTTATTAATCCACTTCTGCAGCATCAGAAAGTCACTTTTAGCTAAAAAAAATAAAGCAGCTCGTAATGAAGAAGTGAATGTTTGTAGAACGAGACCTCCGATCTGCATCCGTCTGACTCAGCCTTCACGTGACAGCAATGCAGACTAATCTACGTCTGCTTCCCACATCATCACCATCAAACAACCACTCATCATCCACGTCTCCGTCCACCGAGCTCCATCAGTACACACACATGGGCTAAAGGACTCAGTCACAGTGTGTGTGGTCCGTACGTTATTCCCGGTTCTGATCCAACACTTCACCATCACCAGTCTGGACACTGGAACAGGAAGGAATGACTGGTCTGGGAATGAGGAAACTAAACCGTGACACTTGTTCGAGCTGAGGAGATTTTTATGGACATTCATTCCAGATTACCTGAGTATCGACTCTGATTGTGTAATACCTGAAGTAATATCTCTTTTTTCTCTTTCCTTTGCCCAAATTATGTTTTTCTTTTTCTTGTTGCATTTCTTTGAGAGGGTTCCACATGAGACCTGGATAGTGTAAACATAATCCTGAATAGTGCAGCAGGTTTTCCTGTTCATTACATCACACAGTAACACACAGTTTGGGATTTTTAAACAAGCATTTTCTTTCTTCATATAGAGCTATGTGTGTGTGTGTATATATATATATATACACATATATATGATGTAAGTTTAGAGCTTATTCGTACTGTGAATGTTGAAACAGAAGACAACACATAATTTAACCAGAAATATACTACCAGTTTAAACTGCATGCCCCGCTCCCCCCCATCCTCCCCGTCTTCCCTCCTTGGACCCTCGGCCCCCTGCAGACAGCTCAGACATGATGCAGGACAGGACGTTAAGGTGGACAGTCTGGGTGATGGTGGCGGTGAAGATTAAGGGACATAGTTGCTACGTCATGCAGAGATAGAAGAAGGGTGGAGGGGTCAGCACAGAGACGGAGGCTCCCCTGGCAGAGCAGAGGGAGGTGTTGGTGGAACAGTAACGTTTTGGTGGTCGGTGCTCACTCGTACGGGTTCCCCGAGGCGGAGTCCGGCTCTGCTCGGCTCTAGCTGATGGCTGGGCTGTCTGTCTGGGGCTCTGCAGTCTCTGAGGGGGAGCCGGGATCCTCTGACGGGGGATCGTCTGTGCTGGTGCTCGTCGAGACCTGAGTGGGGATGCCGTAGAGGGAGGCGGCCCCCTGAGGCTCTCCATCCTCATCCTCCTCTGGCTCTGAGGCCGGGGTGAGATGCATGGCACCAGGGAGTTTGACGGGACAGAAGGCGGAGCCTGTTGGGATGAAGTTGACTTTGTTTTTGTCGGGGCAGGAAAAGAGGGGGACCGATGCCGCCGCCGACTGCCGGGAACTGCAGAGAGACGATTATAAAGTGTCAGGGTCATGGATTCCTTAAACTGCAGAGGACGGAGCTTGAAATGGTCCTTACCTCATCTCCTCGAAGGCTTTAATCTTCTCACAGCCCTCCGGAGGCTCACGCTTGAACATGTAGCTGTTGTTGGGTTTGGGTGAGGAGGCGAACTTGGGCAGCGGTGAGCTGCTTCCACTGTCTGCACACAGAACAGACAGGATGGGAATGAAACAGCTCATCCGCATTTCAGCAGAACCGGGAGTTTTAGGACCAGGATTGAGGATCACTATTCCAGGGTGTCTTGGGGCCTCCTCTGGCCCCTTTAACCTGCATTTATTATGATATTGTATACTTATAACATGTTAATAACATCATCTTTAAAGAATTTGTTGTTATAAGATTAAACTCCTCGAATGCAGATTTTCACTCTTCTTTTGCTCCATTCAGGGTTTGAAACATGCATGTGCACCTGTGCACATGGGAAACCAGTAACCCTCCAGCCATGGTGAATCGCTGCTGGCTGATCCGCCCTGGCTTACGGTCAGATATTAATGCAGACTGGAGAAAACTACTTTTAAAAAGAGTTTTACTGTAACATGCTGTCGACGACATTTCCCCTCAATACTTAATAGCAACAACTGGCCTCTTCCATCACGTGTCAACGTACTTTTGTTGTAGTTCGTTGATCACTGGCTCTGAATGCACATCTAGACAAATCAGTGGTCGCAGGAGGAGGTCTTCCTGTGTCTCAGCCATTAAGAGCATCTGTGGCTGGACTGCTGCAGAAATCATCTGAACAGGTGTTGTTTCTTTCTATTTTAAGGTTTTAATTTTTAAAAAGTAACTTTTGTACAGACTCAACATGTCTTGTTGCTCTCCTGCTGCTTATATGCAATAACAGGAATTTCAATAGAAAATGTTGAACTGTAGATTAACAAATAAATCCTGAAATTTTCCTATTTCTTTGTTGGATATATTTGATCTCAATATATTTTTTAAGTTGAAATTTAAGAGAAATATTTAGCTGCTGGGTTGCAGGGATAATACTGCTTTAAAAAGGAGACTGGTTTATGTGTTTTTAAACAAAAAGTTGTTCACTTTTGCAAATTTGCAATAGGCTACACCAGGTTAGAATCATCATTGAATTGTGTGTTAAAAATATGAATTAACACGATAATTAAAAACCAGATTTAAAAACATTTTCATATGTGTGTTTTCATAAACTTGGGCTGTGAACCTACATTATTTTTGGTGCAAGTCTTTTTTGCCATGTACACCAGAGCAAAGTTACTCTAAATGTATTTCAAACTCTGGCATTATTTACTATTTTCTTTTAATTAAAAAGGCTGATATGATTTAACATGGTTCCATGAGCGTGCAGCGTGGAGCGCTGGAGGCCACGGACTGGGATGCGCTGTATGAGCCACATGGTGAGGACATCGATGGTCTGACGAACTGTGTCTCTGACTACATTGAGTTCTGCATTGAAAACACCATCCCCACAAAAGAGGTTCGCTGCTACCCTAACAACAAACCGTGGGTAACCAGCAACCTGAAGATCCTTCTTAATGAGAAGAAGAGAGC
>JBAFTC010000019.1:1765467-1782423 GCA_037177435.1 Melanotaenia nigrans
CACCATGACACCAGCAGCAGCCTGAAGCGTTGATCCAAGGCAGGATGGATCCATGTTTTCATGATGTTTCCAGCAGACATTAAAGCTTGCGTTTAAGGTGACTTTAGAGAGCTGCTTCTTCTTAGCAGCAGTGTCTTCCCTCATTTCCCAGGTACTGCTAACTTGTTCCAGAAGGATCAGGTGCAGCCCGCAGACACATCGGTGATTTATGTCAGGCACTGGGCATGAGGCCTGAACCGAGCCTGTCTGTTTGAATTATGGAAGCAGCTAATAGAGGTTTTGCATACCGACGTCCCTCTGGTACAGAGCCGCACTTTTTTTTTACATTTTTAAGTTGCTGCTCCGGACATGAGTCAATAAAGATTAGACTTTAAACATCCAAAATAGACTTGTTTCTCTTCCATATCATGAATCAAACATTTATTTCCTTGTTTTGACCTCCATGTTGCCTCTCCCTCTAATTTCTTTTATGCTTTCCAGTTTGTATGGGAGACTAGAGTTCATCTGAAAAACATATATCCTAAATACAAGGAATAAAATGTGTGTTTTGTGTTATGTATGACCACAACATTAAACTGTCAACTGGTTTTCAACTGTTGTTGGTTTTTTATGCAGAAAGATGAACAATACATAAAAATCCTCACCTGTGTGGACATGTTCAGCCAGAGCTTCCTTCCACTTTATTCCTGAAAACAAATTCACATCTAAGCCAAAACTTTTATAACTCTTGTTATATAAAGTCTATTTTTCTGAACTCAACCACCACCCTTTTTTGTAAATGATATTCTTTATATATATCTTTATGCAATTAATTTGACCAACTGCTAAACAAAGAATAGGTACCAAGAAATGAAATATAAATAATTAAATGAAAATCACGCCATTAATCCCTGAAAGAACATTATAGTAATGGGTTGAGCTGCTTTATATAATCGTGGATGCAGCCGACAAACCTGCAGCAACTGTGTGATGCTGTCATGTGAACATGGAGAAAACCTCTGAGGAAGGTTTCCACCACCTGCTTCATCTATCACACCAGGATTAAAGCAGTTCTGGAAGACAAAGCGGTCCAACCAGGTACCTGATAAAGTGGCCAGCGAGTGCAGAATGAGAAATGAATCATCAGATTTTTCTATCTGGTGAATCTTTTTTATTAAACACTGACTTATCTGAGCAGGTTTAACTAAACAACTGAACAAAACTAATTGTGTTCTTATTAAAACCACAGAAACGGACCACCATGATGCCTCCAGAGGCTGAACTGTGAGCTAATCTGGACTTTGCATGTGGACATATTTTTATCTTGGACTTTTTGGCAACCAGGACTGACAAGAGGTGGAGCTGGACAAAATTAGACCACTAATACAGCTTGTTTTGTCTCCTCTCGGGTTGTTCTTGAAAAGAACTTCTTCATAGTAAAAGCAGTGAATTTGTCCTTTCTGGGAAAAAAAAGTCAAAATATCAGGATGTGGTCCAGATGATATCATTAGGTTGTTAAATGACCTTGACTGAGTTTTAACTGTAAGGACATGTTGAAAATAATATTTTTTTCCTCTTGTTCTCATTGTGAGTTTTATTGTGAAGGTAGAAACAGGAAGTTGCTGCAGGTTTGAATCCCTGACTGCTGCCTCTGCAGGATCAGTCTCTGCTGTCCCACTGATCACACTGCAGACCTGCTGCTTCATCTCATTGGTGGAATAACTTTGTCTCTTCATTGAAACACAGGTATGTGCCCTCATGGCAAATTATGGGATGTTTTTAACTGCTCCAAACTCAGTAATATTATTTTTATTTATTTAAGTATTGTTATTTTTGTATTTCTAGTGGTTGCTGTGGCATCAGCAGCAGCACAAGGAAACTTTATGTTTTTAGCTTTAAGAGCATTTTGATGACAGATTTTATGGTTATTATCACGAGTAAAGATCATTTAGTGGGATCTGTTTCATAGCAAGCAGAGACGGTTGGAACTGTGTTTGTAAATGATGGTAAATCCAAAGCAGTAAAACAAATAACAGATTCATTCATATTAGCAGTAACAGTGAAAGTTGTAATAATAGCAGTAATAAAAATAAACTGATCAATAATATCAGATCAGATCAGAAATACTTTATTAATCCCTTTGCAGGGAAATTCATGTTTTCAGTACAACCCGTTCAAGACTATCATATATGATCCACAGTTCAGAGTCCCGTTGTTTTTAAATTATTATTTATCTTTTATTTTACATTAACTGGATCAAATCACTCCCAGTTACTGAATGTTAATTGTACACATGTGATACTGATGACAGTTACATTTATATTTTGTCTCTGGATTAATACCTGAGTTGTTCATTCCTAGTTGACTATAAGCACAGGAAGCGTTTGAGGGGTAAACCATTAGCAGTACCATTAGTATGTAGTAGTTTTTACTATTTTAAAGGTTGAAGCAGCATTTCGCCATCATCAGTGCCCGGGATGAAGACCAGCTTGTCATGTCTCCCTCTAGTGTTGACGTGAAGTAACTGCAGCTCTGTGACAGTCAGCTGTGTCTAACAGGACAATTCACCACTAAAGCTGCTCTAATCTTTTCTGTGTTTTTTCCAGGCCGGGCTGCTGACTCTACCATGGCAGCGCACTGGTTTGCAAAGGTTCTCATGTTTGTTCTGGTGCTGTCGAGCCTGCCCGGATGCCAAGGCAGAAGAAAGAAGGGACAGAGAGACGACGACCAGGTCATCGTCAATGAACATAAAAGTGAGTTTTCTTTCAGCTTGTTGACCTTTAGTGGAGAGATTCAGTGTGTGTAATAGCTGTGTGTACATCCAAGCGGTGCTATGGCTTTAATGTATTCGTTTTGTTGTACAAAGATGCTAATAATGTTGGTATTTGCTTTTTGCTCCCCCCTTTTTTCATCTTTGATTGAGAAGATTTCCTAAATCCATCTTTCTCCACAGGACTTATCAGAACCAGGTCTTTGACTGTATGGATTGTGACGTTGTTGGTTATCTTCATCTACCTCTTGCTTTTTTTTATCTGTGTGACACAGTGTGACACGTCCACAAGTGACATCTAACTTGAGTGTCCTCCATCTTTATCAGTTTAACCGAAGATGTGGAGAGTTCTGATCTTAGTTTCAGACATTATTGGCTCTCCAAAGCATGTTTCCAGCTATGGCGGGGCAGCAGACTGCTGGTGGTCCCTCTTCCACCAACCAATTTAACTCAACATTGTTTTCAGTCACTAGTAGTATGGTCCTCATCAAACCATTTAAAACCAAAATATCTCCAGACGTCATCATGTTCACCTTCAATGTCTGCTATAGCTTCACTTTCTGAACTTTCTCTGCCCATTTTCTCCGCTCAACATCTACAACAACACAGCTGCTCTGCTGCAGGTTTAGTGGTGCAGCGGTGAAAAAGGTCCCCCCTCAAACAGCTTCCCAACAATGTTTATGCTGTTTAACAAAAGTAAAGATGATCTTTTATATCACCGGAATGAGATGCTACATAATTAAAGCTGGATTGAATTTAATCACATGATCAGTCAATCACACACCAGTGGTGGTGCTGTCCTCCTGTCAGAAGGAATCTTGGGAGTCTTTTCCCATGAAACATCTTGAGGAGGCAGATTCCAGCCTCCAGCCATGCACTGAGTACAATCAAGAACTGTCCAGTTGTAGTAAAGGGGTGCCTGAATAAGTCTGTTTTTTTTTCTTCCTGCCCAGCCCTCATCTGCCCGGTGGAGATCATGTTCATCGTAGACAGCTCAGAGAAAGCCAAATCTCTGCTATTTGAGCAACAGAAGG
The DNA here is from genome assembly GCA_037177435.1 of Melanotaenia nigrans. Taxonomy (NCBI): domain Eukaryota; kingdom Metazoa; phylum Chordata; class Actinopteri; order Atheriniformes; family Melanotaeniidae; genus Melanotaenia; species Melanotaenia nigrans. The sequence goes on from JBAFTC010000019.1 coordinate 1,769,251, forward strand.
AGTTCATCCTGCGCTTCAGCACTAAGCTGATGCAGCTCCAGTCGCCCGGCTGGCGGGTCCGCCTGCGCCTAGCCGCACTGCAGTACAGCAGCACCGTGTCGGTGGAGCACAACTTCAGAGACTGGCAGGACCTGGATGTCTTCCAGAGTCGGGTGGCCTCCATGGCTTTCATTGGCCATGGCACATACTCCGCCTATGCCATCACCAATGCCACCAAGGTGTTCCTGCAGGAGACTTCGCCCAGCAGCCTCAGGGTGGCGCTGTTGATGATGGACGGAGTTGACCACCCACGCAGCCCTGACGCAGTGGCAGCTGCTGCAGAGGCCAAACAGCACAACATCAGGGTCTTTGTCATCCAGCTGTCCGCACCATCACCCAAACAGGACGCCATAGGCACAAAGCTGCGCTCCATCGCCACCGCGCCCCCCCAGCAGCACGTCTTCAGCCTCACTGACAGCCAGCTGGATGATAAACTCTTCACCGAACTGGTATGTGGAGTTCCTGCAATCAGACGCAGGGAAGAGAATAGAAAAAGATAACAGATATACAACACAGACAACACAGTTTATAACTACTACAACAGTAGCTGTTATAAAAAGAACATTTCTAAAGACTTAAAGGCAGATTAACTTAAATTTCTTTCTTCTCTTCTTTCAGGATACAGTCGTAAAGACTGGGGTGAGTATCATAAAGTGTTTGATTAACTGATTGTATGAGAGTATTTACTGTGATGATCACAGTAAAAACTCAAATTTCTTTAATCTGAAGTATTTATTTTTCCCTTTAAAATCAGTGAAATATAAATAAACAATGATAATTTGCAGAAATGTAATACTTATAACCGTGTAATGTCAGAATTGTTGCAGTGCCAAAAGTATCCACTAGGGGCAGAATTTTTTTGTTGTTGTTTTGTTTTGTTTTTACCATAAAGTGTTGCAATAGGTCTCAGAAACTGGATGTATCTAATATTACACACCAGGTGGTAAGGGGTTATTACTTGTTTTTTATTCATGGAAGTTTGCAGGTGTACACACCTCCACAAATGATAATAAATGGCTCTACTAGCATATCATAGACATAATGAATAACATATTTTCTATTTCTTTATTTCAGTGTCCACAGCCAAAGACTTGTCTGTGTGAAAGAGGGGCGAAGGGTCACCCTGGAAGTCCGGTAGGTGTCTTATAATAATCTCCTTTTTGAATAAATGGAATTAATAAATTTGTTTGAGGGAGTTGATTTGAACATAAAAGCAAACAAAAAAGAAAAAAAAAAAAGAAAATGGAGCCCAACAAATAATAACAGCTAAAATTTCCTTGTTCAAAAAAAGTGGGAAGAACACTTCTTTAATCCCTCCCCTTCTTCATTCCAATAATAAACACGAGGCAATGCCATACATTACATTATAGTATACTGAAACTATGTAGTAATAAAAAATAATGCAAATACAATGACAATAGTACCAGTTATATAATAATAGTCGTAGTATCAGTAACAAAAGACATAGTCACCATGCACACCACATTGGTAATATCAGAATATACCATGTATGATGCTGTGCAGTAAAAAACTGCATGCAATGCAGTGCTGTGATGTCAGTGCAATAACTAATGCGATTAAAATGACATAATCTTGTTTATATAGAGACATTATTTAACTTACACTATCTTATAAGTCAAAATATTCAGGATGTAGTTATTTGTACACACTATGTCACATTTTCACAGCTCTGCTACCTGTGAGCACTTTAAGGGTCAGACTTTGACTAATGTTTGCAATCATCGGTAGCCAAACATGCTAGCATTAGCATTCACACCAAATGCAGCAGCCTTTGTTCACAAACAGCATTCAGGAACATTTTCACACATAAATTAAATGTAAATAGCTGAAACTCTCCCAGATTGAGGTCTGTGTTTGGACGTTGCTGTTTGTCTTTGTAATTCATGGATAATTTGCAGGTCTTCTCGCCTTTCTTTACAAATACCGACGTTTTAGCTGCGACCCTGACTTACCACCCCTCAACCCTCATGATGGCTGATTCCAGTGCTTAGTTCTTATTGTCTGAAAAGAACTACACATACCAGAAAATGGCACAATAGTGTCAAGTATGTCTCATTCCGGGTGCAAACATAAGTGCTTGAATTTCCAACAAGGTTTATTCAGCAAAGAATAAAATGGTAAGACTCACCAGCTGCTTGTGATCTAAACCAGCACCAGTAAACTCACTTAACAGACTGGCACCGTCCCAGTAACCTTACAACTTTTAGCATGGTGCCACCATCCACTGGCAAAACTATTCTATTCCCCTCAAACCAGTTAATGTAATGTTTCTGTTCAAATTGCTTTTTGTGGTTTTCTTGGTCAACCTGAGATTCAGGTCCTCGTGCAGGACGGTCCATTTGAGTTAGAATAAACCTGAAGTGAGATGTTTGTGGTTCTCTGCGACCCAGACCGCCATGGCACATAAAACATGTTTATATGGAAAAGATGGTGCAGGAGGACAGACAAAAACAAGGGTTGTTAAAGCAGACCATAATAATGAATACTGTGGGAAACTAACTGGAAATCATTTAACTGGTTTGTGATGGATGGTGTGTGAAACCACAACACCACAGCTAAATTCGGGTGTTCACCAGAAGCAGGAGGTATTATCTGGGGTTTAGAAAATAAATTATGCATGTGGTGTATTTGCAACTGTATCTTACAGTTTATCTGTTGTTGACAGTATTTCATTTACACACACAACATTTATTATGTGTTGTGAGTAAACTCATCAGACTCATCACTGATGTCTGTCTACACTCGACAAACCACCAAACCTGAGAAGATTTAGACTTTAATCAAGTGAAATGATCTGCTAGAACACATAGAGAAAATTACACTTGGTGAGATTCCCTGAAAAAAGGAAACTTTTCTCAGCTTTACACAAGCAGGAAATATCTTAAAATAAGACACTTCTCTCATTCTTATCGTTAATACACCAAATAAAACCAAGAAAAATGAGTCAAATTCAGAAAAATGAGACAGCACTCATCCTCATCCTCATCCTCCATGTAGTCCCAGCTGCTGGGGCAGACTGATGGAAACATGGCAGTAACACGCCAACAGCCAAGGCGGGTGAACTGACTTGACCAGGATGAAGCAGGAATCGAGCAGTGACTGGATCACTCGCTGGACCTCCTGAGACGCTACCATCCTCAGCTGTCCCATCTGCACTGGCAGATTATTTCACTTCATTATCGTCTAAATCTTCTCAGGACAAGTGTTTTTTTCTCATATAAAGATTTTTGCAGAATGAATCGGTTTTGGTCCTGAAACAAGTTTCACAGCTAAACTAGGTATGAAAGAAGCACAGTGATCTCAAACTGTGTCTCTGAGATATGGTTTAACTTAATGAGTGTAAAATAACCGATATTAGGATTAGTAACTAGGTAAGAAATTAAAGACACCTGTAATAATCCACATTCTGCTCTCGCCTTGTACATCGCTCTCTAAACACGATCATAACTGACTGAACATAAGATTAAGACTTGGTTCGACACACAAGGTTTCCAGTGGTAAATTTCATTTATAATCTTTCTAATAACTGCCTGGCAACAAAATGCTGTGCAGGTGGACGGACACGTGGGGAGTTCTCTCCTGCATTAGATGGCATCGAGTAAAAGCTGTACTGCCGTGATATTCTGTGACATGGTCAGCAGCCGATACTTTAAAAGGTTCTTACTACTTCTACACCAGCTTCCCACCTGGCTGTGGTTATATCTGCTGGCTTTAGGCTGACTTGTACTTCCTCAGCCACACAGAGCCCACAAATCCCCTCACAGTGTTTTTGTTATCCCCTGATAGCCAGGCATTCTCTCAGACTCAACACTGGGGCTGGTGGCCTCTACGAGCAGGTGCAGCTGTTTCCAAAGCGCGACGAGGAAAGATGTCCAGGGCATGTTTCCCACAATGAAAGTGTAGCAGGTGGTCAGACGGCTGTTTATACAGGCGGCGGTACTGAAGAGAGCCTCTCTGAAAGAAACGAAGGTCAATGGTGGAGGATTAGACATGAAAAAACACAGGCTGTGATAATCTGAGAACCTGATCCATTGAGGTCCAGGTTTGTCTTGGGCAGAGGTCACAGACAGGTCAATCTGGGAATGCCCTCTCTTTTCTCTCTACATCCATCAGGGGTCTGATTATGTTTTAAAATGAGTAAAACAAATCTTGGAAAACGCATTAGTGTTGAAGATTCTCGTCCTGACAAAGAAAAAGTAAAGTTTCCTGCAGTTCCATACAACCTAACCTCCTGATTTAAGTCCAGGAACTTTCTCCAGTGGTGTACTAGATGGTTTAAACTGATGATGTTTCAGAGATTAGAGTGTGTCAGCAACCTTGTAGAACATAGTTTGCAAATATCACATCTCTCCAGAGGAACCCAGTCCCAGGCTACACGACTGTGATTAAACCATGTGGCTTTTTCAGCATCCTGCAGTCTGTTTTCTAATATTCATTTCAAGCCGTTCGTCACATCTCTGCTGGAATCTTTCTGTTTGGTATGCATGCTTTAGTCAAGAGTAAAGTAATCCTAGGAATGAGTAAAGTAATCCTCAGAATGATTAATGTAATCCTAGGAATAAATATTCTTAAAAATGATTAAAGTAGTACTAGGAATGATTAAAGTAGTACTAGGAATGATTAAAGTAGTACTAGGAATGATTAAAGTAGTACTAGGAATGAGTAAAGTAGCTGTACGACACTAAAAAGTGAACCTGGCAGGTTTCCAGGTGTTTTATTGGAGGTGTTACGGAGGTAAATATTTCTGGAAGCCATCTCTAAACTGGTCATGTTTTTCTTACATTCCCATATAATTGTTTGGTTTGTATGCTGATGCTTGGTGGAGTCTTTTAGCTGAGTTTCCTCCGTCATTTTGCTATGATACACGTTAGCATTGCTGCTTTCGTTACATCTTCTGTATTGAAGGATCTTATGCTGCCTCCAGTACAGTGGACTCTTCTGCTGAAGACGGTAAACTGACCACAGGCATGAATGTGGGTCACATGCTTAGCCTAACTGACTGTAAGTCTGTGACAAATGATCAATGATCAATGAGTTTGTTTTTCAGTTGCAAAAAATGGTCAAATTATCACTGACATGGACTAAATCACCTGATTACAGGGAATTTGTGACAGCGTGACGTTCGCTCAGAAAAAAGTGGTAAAAGAAAACCTATAGCTGGTGTACATGCTGAGTCACCCACAGCAGTCTGAAATAAAAATGGTCGTAATTGTTGTGTTTCTGTCTCTTTGCTTTCATGTAGGGGCCACCAGGTGAGCCCGGCTCTGCTGGCGCTCCGGGTCCAAAAGGATCTCGTGTAAGTTTCTGTTATTTTCATATTTATCTAACAGAAAGACTCCATGTGGTGTTGTTTGATGAGCTTCTTTGTCTGGGCTCCATCTCTTTAGGGGGATCCTGGCATTAATGGACATCCAGGGGTGGTGGGCATTCAGGTAATCATCAAACTTTTTTCTTTTCTTTTTTGTTTTGTACTTTGTTCACAGATCAAAGTACATGAAGGTATGTAGAGATGTGTTTTGAAGTCATGTTTGGGGAGGCAGAACCACTGTTGTCCTGAAAAAATACAAATCTGAGTTTAACTCAGATTCAGGTGGAGACCATTCGTTTCACTGTATTGATTTTGTTTTTTAACTCTGGGCATTTAAATTGATTATACTTCCTTGTTTTATACCTTTCAAAAGAAATAATGTAGAACTTGAGGGAGTAACTTATTTGGGAATAGAATAAAAAAGAGATCACACTGTTGTTTTTTCCACAAAAGAGCATTCCTGAACTTAAAACAGAACTGGATGAGTTGTTTCTGCCTCCAGTGTTGTTGCATATCGTGGCTACTAGAATACTCACAGGGCAGCTGATGTTCTAATCTTATTCAACATTAATCTTTTTTCTTTTTAGTCAAATATCAGCACATGAATAAGTAGTTTATTCCCCCTAATACCCAGAGGAAGAACTCACCTGCAGGCTAACTGGTGGTAGCAAGCTAGATGCTACTAAGTTAGGGATCATTTAGCAGAGCTTATTGTATAAACTGACATACTTCCATCAGATTTAACATTTGAAGAGAAAAAAAATAACTTTCTAATACTTTTCCTGACAAAACCAAATGTGGTTGAATGTTTAATTAGGTCGAGCATTGCTAATAGCATGATAGCTATTAGCATATGCTAAGCTGGGATGCTGTGTATAATATAAGAAAACAAAGAATTCAGTGATTTTTAAATCTCATATACCCATTTTATTCTCAATTAAACATAAACAACATATCAGATGCTGAAACTGAGATATTTTACCATTTCATAGAGTCATTCATATTTTGAATCTGACAGCATCAAACATCTGTAAAAAGTTAAAACAGAAGCAACAAAAGGATGGAACTGACCCACATAAAAGATAACTGGAGGCACATTTAACAACTAATTAAATAATAATAAAAGAAAACATGAATTAATGAAAAAACTGTCCATAAAACTCTATCGATTTTGTTTTAATGCGTTTTCATTCCTGGGGACAACAACAACCCTGCTCTCGCGTGACTTACCGATGCTCTGCGAGATCTTAGCATGTTTGTAGACAATCTTTTGAATACTGTATTTCAGAAGAGCCTGTATCGATCACCTGATGAATATAAGTTTGTACGACTTGGTTGGTTTGGCCGTTTTTTGCAGCTACAACTTGAGGTGGGCTAGTAGTGTAAAATATTTCTATTCATCATTAAGATTCCAGATGAGCTTTTTATTTCATTTTAACAAATGAAACTATTGATAATATGTCAAAATAGTTGGTTGAATAAATTCTTTTACAATAAAATCTTTGATAATTAGAGTCTGATTAGGATCATAATGCAAAATTTCCCTTTTTGTAGGGACCACCTGGCAGCAAAGGGGAAAAGGTATGTACGGTTTAATATTGTGAGATATTATAAATTATTTTCTAAGTTATAAGTTATAAGCCTTTCTTATGGTGCTGGAATGTAATTATAAAAAGATAAATATGACACATTAATGTATGTTTTAGTCTATTGTGGTGGATTTACAGATGCCTTTGTTATTTGGTTATATTAAATCACATACAGTGCATACACAGACAGTGATTGTTGCCCTAGTATTCCTACAGAAAAGCCATCGGAGCTTCATTGTCAGACAGTTTAACTCGGCTCAGTGCCCACATTAGATGGATGCCTGCTCTGATCTCTGCTCACCTATGGGCTCTGTTTTCCAGGGGGGACATGGAAAATGCGGAGTCGAGGGTAAAAAAGGAGAACGAGTAAGCTTTGTGGTTTATTTTCTCTTTCCTCAACTTCCATGATCACAGTCCTGAAGTAAAAATCCTGATGTTGTGCTGTTTGTCAACAGGGTGCCGAAGGACCTTCAGGCCCTAGAGGCCCCAAAGGAGAACAGGTGAAATTTATGATATTTTATTTCACTGATCAAAATGAAACAGGTAGCCCAACAAGATCCCAAAGTCTTGTTATCAGAGGGATCTTTCTACGACTATTTACCAGGTTTTTAGACATGTTTGTGCTTAGTGAGGACTAATCTTGGTTATTAGTAATGAAATACACTCATTAGGCAGCAGTCTTTATGGGTTAAGTCAAGCTGTTCGCTCTGGTTCTAGTCTTTATCCTAAGACTGCCACACTCAGCTGGAGTCAAAGAGTCAAAGACAAACTTGATGTGCTCGATGTACAGTATGGGAGAAAAGTGCAGAAGGATTGTGGTGTGGTCAACAAGAAAAGAAAATGACTTAATAAATGCAGTTCATTTACTAAAGGCAGTCCACTGCTCACCTGTTTTCAGATATGAGGAATTCTCTCTCTCTCTCATAAAACTGTAAAATGTTGAGCTTCACAAATGAAAGGTGTTGGATTCTGGTAGGAAATATGTGCAGTCTTCAGCTGGCAGCCGCGTTCAGTCTGATTAAAAGGTTAATGAGAAAGAAACATTTGGGTGTGTGGTCAATTTGAAAGATTTCTGTGTCGCCCTGCTTCTGTGCGGAAACAGTCAGTGCTGCAGTGAAAGCGACACACTCCTGGGCCATCTTCTGCTCTGCACTTGTGGAATGTGAGCTGTGGATTAGGTCTTAACCCCCTCCTAATATAGCTTTTCTAAAGCAGAGAATCCAAGCTTGCAATGTTTGGTTGAAGTGTTTGAGCAGACGTTGTCCCAGTGGATTAGGATTTGGGCACATATTATTCATTCCCTCTCTCCTTAAATGCTTGTTGCCCCCTTCAGCATCAGTAGAACAACAGGAGCCATCATCAGAGTGCCACAAGGTTTCATGTCAATCTGGTCTGTCTCCATTTCCCATGAAATCTACCTGCATGCACCGCCAAAAGGTTATCCATGTATCTGTTGTTGTATATATTCACCATCAAGTATCTCCAGCCGGCATCCCTCAAACACTTTTAAACGGCAGGTTCAGGTTCAGGCTCAGTTTAAAGCACTAACTGGTGTTTTCTTAGTCTGACTGGTAAAAGGAAGATCAGGAGAAAAATCAGAGCAACATATTTTTTTTGCAATTTCTTTAACTCATAGAGCTCGAGTGACGCAGACCAGTGCTACAACTGAAATGCAGGAAGGAAAATACAATCATGACAAGGCACCCGGTGTGTCTTCTGCTGCATTTTAACTCAGAAAACTGCAGCTGGCTGGATATTTTCTCTTTTTCACACCATTCTCTGGAAATCCTGGAGATGGTTGCGTGTGAAAATCTCAGTAAATACTCAGACCAGCAACCATGCCACGTTCAAAGTCTCTTAAATCCTCTTTCTTCCTCATTCTGATGCTCAGTTTGAACTTCAGCAGCATGACTAATGTCCATTTCTCACTAGTACCCACTCAGCCCTACCGCCGGACACCACACCACCCCAGTTTCGATTGTTCCCATTAGAATAGGGGCAGTGGAGGCCGCGTTCAGCGTGGGCGGGATGGTCTTAGCATGGCGGTCAAGTCATTTGTTTGTGACACATACGGAACAACTGGAGGACGTCGAGGCCATGCTTTACGTGCACCGTCCAGCTCGCTCTGGATTTTTCCATCAGCCAACAAGCACAAACAGGTTTATATATACCTTTGATAAGCTGCTGTCATGTGATTGGTTGATCAGGTCCGGTTAGACGGTTTCTCTCCACCACTTCTCGCTGTAAAAAGGAAAAGGCCCAAAGTAAAACCACAGCTAACTGCTGCTTAGTTAACTCTCTGTTTCAAGTTGTTAAGCTCGAACTCATTACAAGTGTATTTGCCCACTGTCTTGTTAACTGTTTGTTAACAAGAAGTTGAACAGGTGGAGCTGATGAAGGGACGAGTGTGTGTATAGTGCTATAAAAACCCAGAACAAGACATGGTTGCATTTGCAAGATCGTTTGTTATAGAAAGGTAAAACCAGTAAAAGTAGATGTGGCCAATTTATTTTAGAAACAAGACATAAAAATATTGCATAATCTTTCTAGGGGTCAAACACAAATGAAAAATGTTAAAAAATATTTAAGTCCTCCAACTAGAAGCAGAGAATCAGAGAACGCAGACCTCCATCAAGCCATTCTATTTTGTTTTGCCGAAGATTGTGGGCATTATTTTCGAGTTAGAAGCTCTAATGGCAAAATGAGCCGTATCTCCCCACAGTAAAGAATTCTTTAAAAATCCCTGGATCTGTGCGCTGATCCAGACCACCCCCAAAGTCTAATCACTTGCTCTTTATTCCATCTCTGAGATTTCCTGAAAATTTTTATTAAAATCCGTCCACAACTTTTTGAATAATACCAAACGGGGCTTTCAGAAACCAGGGCCAGTTTGTGAAATGGTGCAGGTCCACCTCAGCCCTCTCCGTTTTGGCTTTCAGGAGTACTGGCTGGATGGTGCTGAAGGCACTGGAGAAATTATGATGATGATGCTCATCCTCAGAATCATGTTTTGATTCCCAGAGTCCTGCCAGGTTTCTGCAGCTGAGCCAGAGCACGGTGTAGCAGGAAGGTAATCTTCCACTCCGATGCCAGACCGGTAGGCAAACTGCAGTGGATTAATGGAGGGTCCCACCGTGGAGTGGAGGTGTTCCAGGATCAGTCTCTCCAGGGTCTTCATCAGATGGGACCTGAGAGCAATTTTTTTTGCTACCACACAGGAGGTCTTCCAGAGCTGTGGTTCCACCTTCAGCTTGAGGCTCGGGTTCAAGACCTCCTCCAAAATGCTACACACTTCATGTGGACTGGTAAACCTGGTGAACATATCTGTGAACCTGGCTCATACCACTGCAGTCTGTCCTTTTCCCTCTTTCACAAAATGGTTGATCCCAGTCTTTCCTTGCATGTGACTGGTTGCAAAGGGTGCCAGTCAAAATAAAGTCCCCCCTCTTTTTAAACATTCAGCTCTCGTCAGCGGGAGCTGGGTCTTCTCATTCACTACAAAGATTCGGCTCGTTCGTGAACAACACATTCTTGTGGTTGTTCTGAGCGCTGCTTTGAGACTGATCTTGAGCAACAAAATAAAAACAAAAAATCTACCTAACATGATGATGCTTGCTTGGTGAATGCTGTTGAAAAAACCACCACGAACCACGACATGCTAATGAAATTCAAGTTCCTTTTCTCTTTTTTAAAATCACATCTTGCTTCATTGATTTGTTCCTTTTTAGGGATCCAGAGGGGCTCCTGGAGAACACGGACCTGAGGGGCCATCTGGACCTAAAGTATGGACTGTGGGAATGAGCATCAGATACTTTATATAAATTACTTTATTAACAAGTTTAGTTATGAGAAATTTTAAGAGTTTATTTCCACTTGTTTTAAAGGGCGAGCGTGGACCAAGGGGGGCAGCTGGGCCTCCAGGAGAGAATGGCGTTGGATCTGCAGGTCCCAAGGTAAATCCATAATTTACTTCACATTTGATGAAATGAGGATTGTTGCCTTAAGGCGCTTTTATGCTCGATGCAGAAGACAGATACGCAGACAGACGGACAGTTTCGTCCGTTTTCTGTGTTGGTTACGCACATAATTTTGTTAGTTTTCCCAGAGCGTAGCTATCCATCCCTTGATGCAGAAAACAGAGCAATACCACCAAAAATCTGAAATCAATAAACCAGAAAAGAACAAGAGGAAAAAAACAAAAAAACAAAAACAGGAGAATAAAGACGAGGACTGTAAAACAGTGAAAACTGCGCAAGCTTTTTAAGACAGGGATTGCGAATGTTTAGGGTGTGTTGGGCAGTTGGAAACAACTTTAAAGCGATGTAGTACGGCAACTGATGTCAGATCGCAGACGTTACCTCTGAAATCAGCACTGCCCACTAGTGGAGGAATTGACTTAACAACCATGGCAACGTAAAAGATGCATGGAAGTATGAGGACGGCGACGTATGACGTTTGAAACAGACGTCGCTATGTACATACGTTAAGGAGTATAAGTGGACCAGTACTTGGGAAGGCCAGGCCATGCCTTATATTCAACTTGTTTAACTTCTATTTTGTTATTTACTTCTCAGGGTGACAAGGGGAACCATGGAAGACCAGGCCCACCTGGACCAACAGGTCTTGGTGAGCCAGGGATGCCTGTGAGTTAACGCACTTAGGTTTAGGAACTGCTGAGTGGTTTTTGAATTTCAGTGTAGATCTTTTAAAGGTCAGTAATATTTTTGTTTTGATGTGTTTAGGGATCACCAGGACCTTCAGGGATGCAAGGGCCACCAGGGCCTCCAGGTGAGGGTCTCCCAGGGCCCAAGGTAATTTCACAAACATACCTTATTACTATGAATAATGCGGATATCTTCATTTATTAGTGTTCTTAATTCACAAAGTAGACCTATGTTTTTTTTTACCTTTAACTGTGTTATAATAAGTAAACAATGTTTTTACTATTTAGACTCTAAGCTTTCCTTGAGTCAAATCTCACCACTGAAATGAGATCTCACCAATTTCATCATATTTCACCTTGCTCGTCTTTCAGGGTGAGAGGGGGTTTGATGGTCCAAAGGGGAGTCGGGGGCCTCCAGGGCCTTGGCTCAAAGGTGATAAGGTAGGGTTAACTGTCAGTAGAACTGCAAACACATGTAGCATAAAGCTGTGATGCCATAAAGGGCGATATACCTCACCTATTACCAATCTGACCCTCAGGGAAACGTTGGTGCCCCTGGGTTTCCAGGTTCGGTGGGATTTCCAGGTGTCGGCATTCAAGGAGAAAAGGCGAGGCTGTTAAAAAAATGGAGCTTTTGCCCACTGTGTTTACCACATGCTTGCATGATGACATTTTAAATGAAACATTTCTCTCATGGCTTTAGGGGGACCAAGGGCCTACTGGCCTTTCTGGACCCAGAGGACCTCCAGGAATAGGTGCTGCTGGATCAAAGGTCAGTAACAGAGTTTTGAAATAAAAAAGAAACTGACCTTTGTTTGTGGAGAAATCAGGGAATCCTCTTATTTTTGTCTTGACTTAGTCAATATTTGTTGCACAATGTTTGATTTTATTACAATGGGTTGCAGAGTTCTTCAGTTAACCAAGGTTACTGTTAAATATGCTACAGTAATAAAGTTTGACTTTACATGATATGATGGAGAGCTAAGAGAAGAGTTCTCCATAAGAAATCATGTCAAACTTGGCTGAACAGCTTTTAAAATATTTGATTAAAAATTATGATAATAAAAATGTACTTAAATGTAGGCTAACCAGTATAGTCAGTGCTAAAAAAAAAGTGAAATCGGACTTGATAACTTAATAATAGCTACATTTATATAGTTAAATATTTAATTTATTCTATTGAAACCAATCAGATCAAAGATTTCAGCTGACATGTTCACATGGACGCCGGATAAAGTGATTCCATCAGGTTCATTTGATCGTAATGCTTTGACAAGCGTGATGTGAATTAATTTAGCAGAAGAAAAAGACAACAAGGAAGATTTGATCAAATTCTATTAAAATATGTTTTGAAAACTTCTTTTGATAGAAAATTCATTCTATACGATCAGATAAGTTGAGGTGTTTACATGATGCCATTATTAAGTGTGGCTTTGCATCCCCACCAGGTGTTACACCGACTCATCAGAATCTGGTGGGATGAACGAGTTTTTATTCTCTTATTTGTTAGATCATTATACTGTAACACATAAATGATCCACAGCAGACATTTA
>JBAFTC010000019.1:1927114-1942698 GCA_037177435.1 Melanotaenia nigrans
ATTGTTATATAAATTTTCTATTATTATCATTTTATTTTATGTATTTGTAGAAGGAGCAGTGGTGAGGAGTCTGTTGTGTGACTGACATTAATCATACTGAGGTATTATGATGTCGTTACCGACCGAGTAATCAGACTACTGTGACTTCGTTACCAAGCAACGCTCCGGCTGCTATATAGGAGCGCCTGCGAGGCTCTGCTGACAGGAGGGCGCACGAGACAAGAGAAGACGAGAAGTTGCTGCAGAGGCTGAGCGCGCGGAGAGCTTGTTCGCAGACAGAGGCGGGACACACGCACGCGCTATGGGACTAACTGTTGATCTGTGAGAGAAGAAGCAGCGCGCGCAGTTTCAGCTTCGCTCGTGTCTCAAAGCAGCTGAAATCTCTTTGTAGTTTTTGTAGTTTCTGCTTCAGACAACAGATTTTCTTTCTTTGTTTGAGAAATATTGTGAATTTTAAATACTGAGTCAGGAAAAAGCGGCATCATGAAGTTTCTGCTTTTTCCCGTTTTAATGGCTCTCATCGCCATCAGCCAAGTTTTTTGTGAAGATGACCCCCAAGAAGGGACCGACTACTGGACGAGCAGTAATCAGATTCAGGTAATATTTAATATTTATCTCGTTCATTTAAAGTCTAAACAGGATGAAAGGATGAAGGAAATTTATTTGATCAAATTGAATGGAATGATGTCATTTTAGGGATTTTTCTTGAGATAGAATGGGACAAAGTAGCAATGAAGACCTGCAGATCTTTATTTTATGCTACTTAAACATAATTAACATTTTATTTATTGGTTTTGACTGTTAAGATCCATTCTTGTTATTCCAACTTTTAAAAAAAGAATTTAAAAAGTTTGAGTCTGAAATCAAAATCAGATGAGACCATCACGGCTCCTTGAGAGCTCCACAAGCTCGAGCTCTGCAACATGAGATTTATTTGTTTACTTATTTTTCAGTAGTTGGAGCAGCAATCCCAGAAGGAAATCAAATAAGCCGTAAGTGCACAGCATGCTGTGGTCCAAAGCAGCTCCATCGACATGAGACGCACGTCTTGTGTTTGACATTGTGAATTGGAGACGCGCCAAGCTGAACCTGCTCCTCCAGAAGCTTTAACTGCAGGCTGGGGCCATTTTGCAGATGAATGAACCTACTATAAATCATTACAACTTGGTGTGGAGGCCATTAGTGGCCCCTTGATCCACATCTCAGTCAGACTAATGCTTTCTGTAGAAATATATCTTGTGATGGAAATAGAAACAATTAATAAAAGCTACAGATCTGAGCCTTGTGTGGATTATTAGTGTAGTTTACATGCGATGGTGGACAATCGTGCATAAATTCCAGAAACTTTCCACCCATTGTAATGATTTTTCCTTCCTCCCTCCCCAGGACGGCTGGCTCTCCAGCGACCCATTCAGAGAAATCCTCCTGAGGAAGACGAGAAAGCCGCGGCCACATCAGTTCATCGGCCTGATGGGGAAGCGCTCCATGGGTGAGAGCTTCTCCTTTTCTGTCCAGCTTTCCTCTTCTTCTGCAGGTTATCGTCCTAACGACACATTTGTTCTTTCGCTTTGTTTCCACAGCAAACTCACAGATTACCCGCAAAAGTAAGTCCTGAATTTCTGCCTTTTTTTGCTTTCTTTGCTCCAGACATGTAGTGGGTCCGTGCAGCAGTCAGCATTAAATAATTCCTCCATGAAAATGACTGAAAATGGAATATGATCATTTATTAATGCCACTGCACCAATTCACAGGGAAAAAAGTGTAAGTGACCTCATGCCAGAGTCATGAGGATGAAAACAGCACCTCTCTGGATGGCTCGTGTTTTCTGCCAGTATATTAGCCACACTCACACTTTATCCTTTTAAGGAGTTCTTCTTGTTTAAGCTGTGAATTTTAGGATATAAACTCCTCTCCTGGGAAATATTTCTATTTGTAGTCATCTTTGTCCTCAGTGGAAACCTCGTCTCTGAAATTAAATTAAACTCACTTTGACAAAAACAACAAAACTTTATAAACATAAAATGTACAAGCAGCTCCATGTTTGTGAAAACCAGATAAAGTTGTTTCTTCTTATGTGTAATTTGCATTTTTTTCTGACATTAAAGGCAGGAAAATATTATTATAGTCCATGTTTTCATCCCCAAGCCCGCCCCCTCTAAAAGAGGAATACATCAGACATTTAGACTCAGTACAAGCAAATTCTCTGGCAGTGTTTCGCCCACAGTATTAGTTTGAATTAAATCTTTATTTCAGTGCACAGTGAAGGCGAGGGAGGGGTTTAATTAACTAACAGCCACTGCAGATGAATTCTTTGTTGTTTTATTGGGGGTGGTCCAGAGCACACATCTGTGTGCTACAAAGACAAAATAGACAAAAGGCACTGAGGCGAAATAAAGCCAGAAGGGGATTTTCCTTTTATTTTATTTTTTTTTTAATTGATATTTTTTATTTTATTTATTTATTTTATTTTGCTTTATTTTAACCTTTTCTGAACTGCACCTGTACAGAAGGCAGCATGAGATCAGTGCATTACTGAAGTTGTTTGCAGGCAGCAGGAAACAGCAATGCTAACATGTAGCATAGCAACATGATGGAGAAACTCAGCTAAAAGACTCCACCAAGCACCAGCATGCAAACCAAACAGTTACGGGGATGTAAGAAAAACTTAAGAAAACCACACGAACACCTGGAAACCTGCTGAGGTTCACTCTTTACTTTCTACTGTAGCACAGTTCCTCATCAGATGTTACTTTACTCATCCCAGGATTACTTTACTCAGTCCTAGGATTACTTTACTCATCCCAGGATTACTTTACTCAGTCCTAGGATTACTTTACTCATCCCAGGATTACTTTACTCGTTGAATAGGGCTGCTATCCTCTGGTTTCCACTGAAAGTAATGTGGTTTTCTTTTAGGAGGAGACAACGTTTACATGTTCTGTGTGAATTTACTCTGACACAGTAACATGTATGTTGATTGTCACACATCTTTTCTTTTAGACCAGGATCATACATAGAGCCCAATTAGTTGTAAAGATAATTCATTTTGGGAATGTCATTTCACATAGGAGGAAAAGAAAGGGGCCTTGTTAAGAAGAGGTTAAATTAGTCATCCACTCAGTGATGCTACGGCGCAGCATTAGTGCACATACGTCTAATTTATTCCTCTTAATCAGGCACGACCGTGTCACTCATCATCACAGGGAGGGAGAGTGCTGGGATCAATGCCCCAAGGACACGCGAGAGTTAAATTGGATTGTTTACGCCTGTGATGGATGGATGGAGCTATGCATCTCACCATCTCTCCCTCCACTTACAAGGATGCTCTCTACACTTCTAATCGAGATAAAGAATTATTCTAGACAAGACAGCTTTTAGTTACTTCTGTGTGTCAGTGTCAAGACAGGTTTTTACAGTTAACCCATCAGGGTGATGCTAATATTGATTTCTCTTTTGGAATAATATAAAGTATTCTCCAGAGGCTGGCTGTAGTTTTACAGCATCCCAATCCAATACAGGCCCGCCGCCCCCTCATGATCATATTACAGGCCATTACTGTGATTGACAGGAGCCCCCATCAGTGTGCGGTGCAGCTCTTCATCACATTTTCATCCCTGCAGACCTGATGGGGAAAATGAGTCACAACCTGAGCGAAAACGTCATCCTAGAATCCACATGCTTCCAATTAAACCAGTCATTCCCTATCTCGCTATTTAGATTCCTGTGAGGTTTTTATTATTTATTATAAGATTACACAAGAATAAGTCTAGACCTGATACCTTAAAGGCCTTTTGGCCTCCAGTTTACACTTAATTCTAATTTTTTTCCTTTCAAGGACATAAAATCAACTCATTTGTTGGACTGATGGGGAAAAGGAGCCAAGAAGAGCCAGGTAATTACATTCAGCTCATATTTTAAGTTCCATGTTTCGACCGAGCCTTGATGCGAACCGTCTTCCTCCTGCAGGGTCCTTCGAGTGGAGCACGTTACAGACGTACGACCAGCGGCGCTGAGCGGCCACCGCCTGCCTGCTTCTCATCTCATCTTTCCTCACCCGTTCAAAGACGGGTACTGATGCTGGTTTTTCTTTTCTCCAGACTGTGTATAGCTGTTAGTTGAATAAACATGATTGTTTCCACATTGTAGTGATGTAGCGCTGCTCCGTCTCCGTTGTCCCAGCAGCAGCTTCACTGGGACCGTTTCATTGTCATTGTTAAGTGGTTTCTGTGAGTTTTACACCATCTGCCAAGCCACAAAGACCAAATGTTGTTGTGGGCCATCAAAGCAAGGCTACGCCCAAGGGTTTGCTGAAAACTGCCAACTTCTCTGCATAGTGCCTCGTAACTGTTTAACTGCAGCTGTTCTCGGGTTCATTTTGGCTTTTGAGTGATTTAGAAAAGCTGTCATGTTCTCCACCTGCACATATGGTGTCTTAGGACAGTAAATCTGTTTATTTTAGTCATTAAAATTATTTTCTTTACTGGTTAAACTTCCGTTTAATTTGTGAACTCATGATTTGTGTGAAGAGGGCGCCCTCTGGTGACAACTACAGGTACTGCGACAAACACCAGCAACAAAATATGATTTTACTTCAGCAGTAACAGATTTAGAGCATGGAAAGTTGTCAGAAAGGGACAGATTCAAGTGTTTTACTCGTGAAGAGAAGCAAAACTGAAAAATAAAACCAACATATTCATCAATATTTCAGTTTACAACCAGTTTGTCGAATGAGACGCTGAGGACGTCCTGGACAGACGAGCTGGAGCATCAGCTTTTTCTATTTTTATTTTTTTTACAATTGCAGTTTGAGGGGGAAAAAATTAAGCTAAAAACCCAAAATATATAAAACAGAAACCAGTGAGAGTATTTTACCTGAGCCCTTTAAATAACTGCATCAGGGCCCCCGAGAAAAACCAGCTTTTATGAGACCTGCTGTTTCTGGAATAAAGAGGAACAGAAGCTGTGTCCCCGAAGAAAGAGACAAAACTAAGCAGCCAGGTAGCAGAAGGCAGAACTTCACTGCTACATGTGTGAAATGAAAACGATCATGGCTCAAATGAAGCAGGGAGAAAAGTGCCTAAATGAAATTACCTTATCAAAATTTTAAATAAATACTTTAATTAGTACGCAATTAATTTAACTCAAATTTTATTTACACAAAAACACGATTTCTCTATTTAATTAGCTGTATTGATAAGTATTTTACCAAATCTTCTCATGACGTACCGCACCTCAGAAAACAAATTATACATACTTCTAAATCAGACTTAAAATATGAATTTAAAACATTTCAAATTTTCAGTAACTACAAACACATTTATATATCAGACTCATGTCTGTATCTGACGACACATTTAAGTAGTTATTGATAAATTTAGTTATTTCATGTGTTTATTTCCAATTTCAACAAATTACTGGCATATTTTAGGAACTATTTATGCAGTTCATTGCAGCACTTTCATCCCTCCGAACAATCAAGCCGATGAGCCGTTTAACGGTCGCCTCTCACCAGAATGATGACACGAAGGCGGTGATGGTGGCCAAGCCGACGTCCTTCCTCTCATCCAGGTGAGAGGCAGGATCGTTGTGCTAGCTTCATTCAGGAATCACTGAACGTGTCGGATGTCTCAGAAGGTGTGAAGAGCTCGTTTTTGGGTTTAAGACCAACGACTCTTTGATCAGCTGAAAGGTCTTTGCTACGACCAAACACTGCAGCTTTGTTTGCTCCGGCTGAACAGTCGGAGGAGCTCCTCAGTTTCCCCTAGACGCTGACTCCTACTTGGGGAACACACCGGCTCTTATTTACCAAAAAAAAAAAAAAACACTGTCACTCATTCCTTCTGTTCTATTGCACCGTTTAAATAAAAAGGTTCAATCTCATTTCTTCTGTTTTCATTTTTCTGCAAAAACCTTGTTAGATGTTTAAAATATGTTTTGCCTTTCAAATGGTATTTTAACAACCAGCCATCAGTTCCTCTGAACTTCTGCTGGTTTTTGCCTGATTTACCCAACAGACCAGAGACCAGAAGCTCTCCTGCATAACGTCCGTCGATAACGGCCTGTCAGCGACGCTGCCACTATCAGAGGACTTCTTCTGAAAAAACCCAACCACCAACGCACACACACACCCACCCACCCACACACACACCCACCCACACGCCAGCCTCGCTGCCTTACAACAGTATAAATTTGGGACAGGCAGTGCGAACCCACATCAGTGTCCTCAGGCTGAGACAAACATTTTAAGCGTTTTCAGATCATTTGCGTTTTCCTGAATAAATGATTTAAGAGCAGAAGCTAAAGCTAGACAGATTCAGAAGAGGCAGATGAGCGAGCGATCACTCGTCTTTATCAGGTTTGTATATGGACAGGGTCCGGGCCGACGGGTCGGTGGCCTTGATCCAGCGTGGCATCCAGTAGTGGGGGAGCCACTTGGCCCGGCCCGGGTAACGCTTCTCAAACACCTGTCTGAAGTAGTAGGCTTCTTTGGTGCTGGGGGGGTTGTGGGGGAATGTCTTATGAGCCTTCTCCATCTGGTCATCATTCACCTGAGAGACGGGAAGAAGCTGCCATGAGAATTTCACCAAAATAAAACCACCCGATGTGTTCCAGACTTCCTCTCATTTTACCTCCAGTCCTCCCAGTTTAACACAGACCACAGAAAACTGGCTTTCCTTTTACTTTTTACTGGCTCCATAAATATTCTAGCATCCCTAATGTAATAAAAGGAGAGGTGGCGCCACCTGGTGGCCAGTCAGTGCAAGAGAATTTTCTCATAAATTGTACATTAAACTGATTATATCTTTATATTACACATTTAACTTGCTACGGCTAACACGGCGGACACGCTGGCGTATCACAGCAACGGGCTGAGCTGGTCAATGCAGCGTCACTGTCAATAAAAACGGGTGTTCAAGTGAACATGCTGCCTGTTCATCTAAAGTCACGCATAAATAAATTAAATAAACCGTGACGATACAGATGTTTTCCTTGGAGGAGGAAATGAATCTAACTTAACTGATGAGGAGCTTGTACACGTGAGTTGCTTTAAAAGCAAAA
Organism: Melanotaenia nigrans; assembly: GCA_037177435.1. Taxonomy (NCBI): domain Eukaryota; kingdom Metazoa; phylum Chordata; class Actinopteri; order Atheriniformes; family Melanotaeniidae; genus Melanotaenia; species Melanotaenia nigrans. The sequence continues at coordinate 1,934,174 of JBAFTC010000019.1, forward strand.
CTTTTCTCATCTTTGGTGCCGTTATCGGCAGTTAGCTGGGCTAAGAGGGCCCTGAATGCATCGCGCTGTGTGTGAGAGAAAAGCAGCTTCTTCCTGTTTCATGTACCATGGACTCGATATGCTCCTGGAGGCAGGTGTACCAGGACTTCTTGGCAGACATCATGCCATCACTGAAGGCTTCTTTTCGTCTCCAGAGGATTTCATCAGGGATCAGGTTCAGACCCTTGAAGGCGCTTCTCAGAAGGTGTTTCTCCACTCCGTCCTGCTCACACAGAACAACCCTGTTTAGAGAAAGTGACGCTGGACCTGTGGAACCAACGCCACGACCGCGGTAGGTTAACTGACCTTCGGGACCCTCAACTCCTCAGGGAGGGAAAGGTAGTACGATGTGAATCTGTGGTCAAGGAAAGGCACTCTGAGCTCCAGCCTGGGGAGAAAAAAAAAAGCGGTGACATGATCAACCAGAACTCCCTGAACGCGTCGTCATTCTGCAGAAATCTGCAGGAAAAATACTGATGCACAGAAAAGTTGCTGCTGCTGAACATTACAGATCAGTTTTTACCGATTAAAAGTTCTCCTTCATGTTGCTGTTGAGGTCAAACGTAAAATTTCTCCAGACTACAGAAAATCAGCCTTCCTAAAAGCTGAAGCATTACTAGTTTTCAGCTCCGTCATAAAGGACACTTTCCTCACAGAATCCCATTTCAGTCTATAACTTCACCAACTAGTTCAATGAAAGCAACTTTTCAGATCTGACTTCAAGAGTTAGAGCTCTGCAGATGGAGGCGAGGAGTGTTACCCGTGTGCAGCCGTGGTGCGATCAGCCCGGAGAACATCGAACAAGTAGAGCTCCTTCATTAGACGGACGCTGTCCTCTGCTGCTGCTTTAGGGGTCGGAGCCTGGAGGAGGAACACAGCTCTTAACTTAAAATCTAGAGCCCATAAATGATTTCCTTCTGGTGAAAAAAACAGCAGCTCTCCTGATTGAAGCCAGGTCACAGGCATTAAAACAAGCTGAATGTGAGATGTTCATTTTAAGCCACAAAAAGCCTTACAAGTGATGAAGATGAGATTCTCTTCAGTTTTGAACATTCACATCATGGACAGGAAGTTCTTAGTACACCGGAGCAAGAAACCGCCCCTCTGGTTGCTCCTGTCCTCCGTGGCACGCCATTAACGGGCTGATTTATTGATGCAGTGATGTCATGCTCCATTTTTAAATTGAAGCTAAAATTTCTGCTGGACAATCAAGTTAAACATCTAGAACGAGGCTTCCACGTCTTTTGGGTGATGGACGGGCACGGTACGTGCAGCATGGCGGAGGGAAGCAGCTAACGCTTTTATTCGTTTTTATGTTATATCTGACAAACAGGAACAATATCTCGACCCTGCTATCAACCCTCTTCAAGCTTTAGTTGGATAGTAAAATGTAGTTAAAGGGAAACCTGCTTTAGCGAATGAGCGGGTGATGAGAAATTCATCTTCAAGCTGCTTTATTGTGGAAATGTATTAAAAGCTTTTATTCTGCTTCCTGGTTTTATATCTAAATAAAGTTGTCATACTCATCTGACTGTTTATTGATGAAAAGGCCACGAGTGGCAACAGAAAATGGAGGATGGGATCGGGCAGTGAAGATGCCAGAAGCAGTTCATGGAGGACTTGCCTTGTGGAAGTAGATGTATCCTTGTGTCAGCTCATCAGATCCCTCTCCGGAGAAGATCACCACGCTGTCCGTCTTCTCTCTGATGTACTTGGACACCAGGTACATCCCTGTCAGAGAATCGCAGATCAGTTCCAGCTCAAACAGCCAGAATTAAAAACAGACGGTGACTGTGAGGACAGACCAGTCGACAGACCAGTAAAAGGCATTAATATTACAAATGGTATGATGGGATGTCAACCTGGTCCAACATGCTACAGTCTGGATTTTAGGTTCTTATTTAACAATGAAAAGTAGCCACTGTGGCCCAGTTAATAACCATTCACCCCCCATTGAACCCTTCCACCATCTAACTGGTTCCACTGGATTTAAGAGTAATTCAGCCGAGTCACTGAGGAGGAAGAGGAATGTGGTGATGCAGCATAAACATTTACGTCCCATCAACGAGCTCTTCGTTCAGCAAATCATTGAAAGCCATCAAACTTTCAGGCCGTCTGGATGCCGGCCTCCAGCTTTCAGGAAAATCTGCTTTCTAATCAGAATTTCCCTGAAAGCGCCATCGTTGGGGCGGGCGGCGGCGTTAATGCTCCACATGTCATCTGGTGGAGATTCAAGCAGCCGCGAGCAGGAGAACCGAGGAAATGATGCCACAAAATATATATAAAAAATCCCTAAATTCAATAAAACTAAATTAAAGTTTTGGTGGATGGCAGGAACGCTGCTCCGCTTCCTCCAGATGGTCTCTGATCCAGAGCTTCTCATTTCCATCATGGACTCATTGATCAGATCAGCCGAGCAGTTTGGTGCCCAGAAGTCGGCCAGCTCCCAAAAAAAGTCATTTTTGGCCGTTTGTGCCAATTCTGTCAAAATGTTTCACAAATATCAAACAGGATGAAATTATGACTTAAAAAAGATCCGGAGACGTGGTGTAAACATGAAAAATAACAGTGTAGCTTCATGGATGTGATAAATAAAAGGGTAGAAAACAGAAGTGGTGTTTCAGAGGTTCATGAACGCATCACAAGGCGGCTGTAAAAGGAACGTCGTGGTTCGACGCCGCACACGCGGCTGGGAATAAAAACTGAATTCATCTCACTGAATTTAAATCTGAATGTTTGGGGAGTTTCAGCATCTCTTGAATTTAAATAAAAATAAAGTTTTTCATTTCATCCCTTGTAAAATACTTGTGCACCCTGGCTTCTGTACAATTTCTTCTTCTGTGGTTCATTTTAGGTCAAGAAATATCCCAACCTAGACAACCCACCACCCCGTCGTTAATAAAAGATCAGCCTTGGTCTTTAAAAGAAAAGTTTAAATTGTGTGCATTATTGTAAGATTTACAACCAAACATTTCTGCTGCAGATCGGCCCAGACGTTCATCGTTCTAACGCTCCTCAAATCAGAGGCGTGTCCAAAATCTAAATTTGTTCGTGAATCTTTCAACACAAAATTACTCCATTTTCCTCTGGAGCCATGAAGGAAGACCTCTGGTCGCAGCTCCATGATACTACATAGACAATTCAAGAAAATAAAAGTTTCCTGTAACATGAGAAAATAAGAAGTGTTTCCATAATGCAGAGGCTGGTAAACTGAACTTTAACCATTAAGGAAAACACAGGGTTATCAGATTATTCTAGTCATCATGCAGACAGAATAATCTGATTTCCTTTGTCTGATTATGAGAAATTAGATTAATGCATCTAGATTTCTCCCAACACTCACGTGGACCCATGAATAAAATTCATTTTGCATGAGCATAAAACTGCATCTTTCGATATTTAGCAGCTCATTAGCTTCCACGCTAGCAGCTAACGCTAAGGTCGCGGGCGCCGCCATGTTCAACAAAGACAGGAAGTTATGTCACCATGTTCGAAACATTCCAGGCACTGGTCACAACCAGACGGACCTGAACGTCTGCTGCGTTTCCCGCACGGATGCGAGCGTGAACAAACGGAAACCTTAACGTTTACTTCCTGCTCAACTCACCAACAGAGGCACGTATGGTGGTGATGTCGTAGGTCTCCAGGTGGAAGATGACCTCCTCCACAGCCTGGATGCCTTCCTCTGCCGTGAAGTTCACCTCATGGTGTTCGCTGCCGATGTGAGCCGCCACCTGAACAAACATAAACCTGCTGATGACTAAAAACACTCCAGGATCCACGATGGTGGCTTCATCATCATGTCCAGGTCTAAATAGAGGTTTCTTAGCAACATAGTAGTGATGGTGATGTTTTTATGATGAAATGTGATAAATAATGTCATCATGGATCATTGTGCATTTACCAGATAGTCTCTGAATAAAACTACATTTAGTTGGTGGAATTTTAAATGCCTGGAAAATTTCCGTAGATCAGCTAAAGCAGTGATGCCAACCCTGGTCCTCCAGGCCGACTATCCTGCAGGGATTAGACATTTTGCTGCTGCAACACACCAGATTCAAAGTAAATGGATCTCTAACGAGCTCTGCACAGGTCTGCTTCCGACCCGGTAGTTTAGTCAGGTGTGCTGCAGCAGGGAAACATAGAAAGTCTGCAGGAAAGTCCTCCTTCAGGGTCCCTGATTGAAGGGGTAAGCTATCTATTACGATTTACCCTGCAGGGTTCACACTACCGGTCCTGCACTGACCACACGGTTAGGAAACCTATCAGCTGCTCCGTGTTGGAGCTGAACGGACCTTGCGAGCAGCCAGGATGTCTGGACTATCATCTGAGCCGATTGAAAACGTCTGGATGGTGTAGTCCAGCTTCTCCTCTTTGGCCAGTTTAGTCAGTATAGAAGCAACCAAACTAGAGTCCAAACCACCTGAGTAATGAACGAGAGGGTTAAACATCATTAAGTGACACTTTGAATTCATTGGGGAACCAATGGTACAAATGTTGCTGCTGGATTTGCATCATTCTCGCTGATTCTTTCCGTGTTTCACGACAAACTTACCCGACAGAAGACAACCGATTCTCCTGTGAGCCATGAGCCGTTTCCTCACAGCGTTTTCCAACAGGGTCCTGATGTTGGTTTGCACCGTTTCCTCATCAGAACCTGTACAAAAACACGTTTTCCTCTGTCAGATGCCATCTAACAGACTGACACACGAAGTTAAAGTGTACCGGTCTTACTTCTGGACAGCTTGTCCACGCTGTCGTAGCGAGCGTGAGCCGGCTCTTGCGTGCAGCAGTGAAACTGCTCAAACTGAATGGACTTAACTTTGCCGTTAAGCTTCAAATCAAAGGCCTCAACGTGTCCGGGGGGGAAGGGCACGATGCTGGCTGCAGTGGACATCGAGTGGGTGATGTCCATGAGGCCTGTCGCAAACATGACAAGTTAATCAGTGCCAACAATCAGGTTTTTAAGTAGGAGGCAGATTCAAGTAGAAGTTGATACCTTTGGCCTCTGAGCAGACGGCGAGGAAGCCATCGTCTGTGAGGAACTTGAACATGGGCCGCACGCCGTATGTATCCCTCCCCAGATGGACCTTTCTGTTGGCGGTGTCCAGCAGAATGAAAGCAAAGACACCATCCAGGAGGGAAGCCATCTTCTTGATGCCAAATTTATCGTACAAGTGGAGCAAAATCTCACCGTCCATTTTGGTTTGGTAGTCGAAGTCAAACTCTTTCCTCAGCTGGAAGAACAAAACATAAATAAAACTTTAGAGTGAATCTACCGATGTGGGCTTCTGTTCAAAAGCTCCAGCAGCCACAGATGTGTCTGGTTTGAGAAGAGGAGGAAGCACGTCTTACTCTGTGGTGGTTGTAAATCTCTCCGTTGTAGCAGAGCCAGAGGTAGGGGAACTTCTTGACGCGCAGCGGCTGCATGCCGTGCAGCTGGTCCACGATGGCCAGCCGATGGAAGCCGAAGCAGCAGTTGGTGAAGCCGTTGACGTTTTCAAAGCGGAAGGCGTCGGGACCCCGGTGAGCGATCTTCATGGCACACGTGCACTGAACCGACAGGCACTCGTCGCTGCCAAACAAAGCCCAGATGCCGCACATTTTCACACCTGTAGAGGGTGGGAACAAAAAGTTTGGGTCATCCATGGGTGTCAAGTCAGAAGACGTCTCTGCAGCACATCTTTCCCACATCCTCCGTTTTAACAGACCTCAGAGTTGCAGAGAACCTGCAGATGCATGACACGCTTTTCTGGCTTCAGTGGTCTTCTGTTCATGATGAGTGGGGTGTGTTATAGTGCAGGGTGGCGTACTGGTTCATACAGAAAACTTTACTTTCTTCTACCACAAACACTGGTTTAAACGGCCTAAACAACAGTGGGAACCACGGTCCGTTTCCTCCGTGTAACATCACGGTAGCCAATCAGACGTCATGGTGATGTTTTAATATTTTACTGGTTTAATGCAGGCTCTGAGCCTTACGATTTATTATATTTATTGCATTAATATATTACCTTATATTCCATTTAACTAACAGAATAATCTTATATCAATCTGAAAAAAGATTCATTTTAATCTTACTTAAATTTACTCATTAATATTTTGCATTATAATTTTTTCCTCCTCCTCTCAAAGACACTGAACACATCTATCCACAATTCCAAAAACATCTTTTTAATGTTTTGGGAGCACTTGTAAAACATTAAAAGCCCTCTTTAAAAGTGTTTAATGTTTTAAAACAATTTGCATGTTTATTTTTATCTAATTTCAATCCTTTATTCGTTCTTATCTGTTGTATGTGAAGCATCTTTGAGTACCTTGTAGAGCGCTCTGTAAATAAAGCCCTTTACTTCTATGCCCCTGCAATTACTATATTCATTTTTCTATTAAAAAAGGTGCAAAAAGTTATCAGTACGGGTAGTGATATTAGTGAAAAAGTACCATAAACGGACAGTATCTCGTAGAGAGGAACAATTTTGCTTTCACCCATGGTGCTTTATGAAAGTAGATAAAAGCAAGAGGTGGAAAGACAACTAACCAATCCACACACCCAAAGACCTGCTTTTAATACGTTCTGTGGAGAAAGATCAACATCTGTGGATGTTGGTCAGTGGAAGATGTAAACACCCAGCCATGCAAGGAGGAAAAATTAGTCAGATACTTTTTTTAAAACAAATTGGTGAATTAATTTATTAGATACAGAGACAGAGCTCTTGGCTGTCCTGTGGGATTCTGCAGAATTCTGGATGTTATGGCTGCAAATACCGACAAAAATGCTAAAACAGAAGCACAATCTGCTGTGTGAACGCTTCAGGCCATAATAATCGTGGCATGGAAATCTGATACTCCGAGTCCTTGATCTGAAGGGTCTCCGGGTGCATGTGAATCCCATCTCGACCAGCAGAGTCTTGCTGGTAGAAACTTGTTTCGTTATCTCTTTCATTAATGGCACAACAACAGGATCCATTGTTTGAACCTCCTATTGCCCGGACAGGTAGCTACTTCGCCATCTGTGAAGAAACATGCTTGTGGTTTAGGGCTTGCTGAAACTTCTCTACATTGTATAGGAGGTCAAACGAGGACGTCAGACTACACTTTAACTCTGACGTCATCCGTGCGCCGCATGGTGGAGGTGGCCAGACGACCGTTACACGTTAATGATAGCACCTATTCTTCTGTAGTGTTTTAGCGTTGTGTGTCATTTATTATTAGTAATAATAAAAAAAAGATCCTTAAAATGAAGTATTAAGCTTTATTAATGATGCATAAAGGAAGCGGCTCTGGACCGGCACGCGACATCTCAATTTCCAGTTCAAAGACTTGCCAGCTGTGACTTTATCCATGCAGAATGCTAACAAAACACTATTTAGTAAAATATAGTTAAGATGCTGTACGGTTGATTGTAAAAGACTGCGTCAGTGTAACGTGTGTTAGGGTGTAGTTTCCATTCATCGTGCGTGGACTCCATCAATGCGGAATCCCACCGATTTAAGCTAAACTCTTCACAGAGCCCCAGCTGGTGTCCAGCAGCGTGGTTTGGCAGCTTTGTGGGGTTTTTACCTTATATTTGTTCAAACGGGCACAAAAGCAGTTACGTCTTGCTGCACATTTCAAGTGACGTGTTAAACCGGTATTTCTTGCCTTCATCTGCCTCGTGGTCCTTTCTTGTCGTCAAACTTTTATCCTAAACGTGATGCTCCACGCTGGTCGAATTTTACGCCGAATTTTTACCAACATCATCCAAAAGCGCCATAAATCTCCAATGAATGCGGTGAATGAGCGTATACTTTAAATAATCAAAACACATTTAATTTAAATGAAAAAGATTGTTTCCTGAAGGATTCTACAAACAAGTCTTCTTTTTTTTTACCACGAACACAACGTTAAACGGATCAGTTCCAGTTATTTAACTTACCTTCCGGTTGTTACCCACAGCTAAATGCTGAAACTCCACTGACACTAGCTTTTTATTCAGAGGTTAACTGATGCAACCGCTGACATCTATAGGGGAGGCAGCACGTGGGAGACCGGAAATCCATCAAGTTTTACGAATAAGTGTATTAAGAATAAGAGCACCAACAAAAACTTTACTTTTTGTGTTAATCTGATCAATTCAGAAAAGCCATGTGTATATTTTCATTTTCTTTGGAAAAAATATTGCGTTAATAACAACAGAGGGTTTTTAGTGCAGTAAGTTTCAGGTTACTACAAATCGTTTGCGATGGTTTTATTTTGAAGGTTGCATTCCCCAGTTTCCGGTGACGTACCATTTCACGCCGTAACCGCAACAAAATTTTATATTGCATCATCTGCGTGCATGAAGTGATCCATTTAGCTCTGTAATCTTACACCAACGGAAGTTTAAACGTAAAAAATAAAATAAATAAATAAAAGTTCAAATTGTACCGTTTGTATCTATCTATCTATCTATCTATCTATCTATCTATCTATCTATCTATCTATCTATCTATCTATCTATCTATCTA
>JBAFTC010000019.1:1978667-1992070 GCA_037177435.1 Melanotaenia nigrans
TCTAGGGGACCAGAATAGTTGTTGTACAGTGAATTAGGTGTTTTTTAGATGTCAGTATCAAACAAATTACATCCACGACATATTGTAAACAGCGTTTAGAGTGACAAAAAGAATCGGATCGGTATCGGCCGATCCTCAAAGCTGCAGTATCGGTATCGGTATCGGATGTGAAAAAGTGGTATCGAGCCATCCCTAGTTGTAATACTGATCCTCACAAACCAGTGATTTTAACACTGTGCTTCACATGAACCACGGCTTCTTCTTTGATGGCTTTGTTTTTTATTGTGTTAATAGATTGTTGTCCAGGTGACAGACGACCTCCTATCCAGAGCCTCCATGACGGTGGTGAACAGCAGACCCACACTGACCATCAACATCTCAACAGCACGAGAGCACTGGCTGGAGGGGATGCTGAGGCACGAGATCGGTGGGCGTTCTCGCTCTCGTGCACATTTTATATTTGTATATTTATGTATAACAGTCTTTCCCACATTAGATTTATCACTTATCTAAATACAGTAAGATACCACTAAAGAGATAAGATACCAATAGAGATGACTTGTTTTTAAACCGAATGATTCAGATTGATTGATTTTATAATGTCTAACATTCCTTTGAGATATATGGGACGGCATGGCTCAGTGGGTAGCGTGGTCGTCCTGCAACCCAATGGTTGCCGGCTCGATCCTGGCCTGGAGAGGTCATGTCAAGGTGTCCCTGAGCAAGGCGCAACCCCTAATTGCTCATGATGGGAAACAATGTAGAGCGCTTTATAAATCTAGTCCATTATTATATTTATTTTAAACTAAATTGAGAAAAAAAATCTTTAAGTGAGGTTGTCTACCTACAGCAATATATATTAAATGCTGTCATATATGGTGTTTTTATGTATTTAATAATAAAAATATTATATATTTAAATGGTGTTTATGGGGAATCCTGATATTTTGTCATTATTAATCAAAATAACACTAATTGCACTGCTGCTCCCTCAGAGCGGGTTTTTGATATTGATAAAATAACTCATTGACTGATGATGGAACTGATGAACTCAGCTCCATAACTACTTGTGGACTCTGTCTTCAGGCACTCATTACTTCCGGGGCATCAACAACTGCCACCAGCCATGGAACAGCAGCCTGGGAAGGAAGAAACACAACCTGAAGCCTCTGAACCCGACGGAGGAGGGCCTGGCCAGCATCCACAGCGTCCTGTTCAGGAAAGACCCCACACTGTGGCGTGCCGCCCTGCTCTATTACACTGTCTATCAAGCCAGTCACATGTCCTTCTCTCAGCTCTTCCACAACCTGGGGCGCTTCGTCCAGGACCCCAACACCCGCTGGGACTACTGTGTCAGAGCCAAGAGAGGCCAGACCGACACGGCTCAGCCAGGTTCACCTCGATGATTCAGATGAGAGTTTACTGATGTGCAGCCATCTTTGAAAATCATACTTTTCTTACTTTGTTGGTCTCCTCTTTTAAGGATGCTTCAGTAAAGATCAGGTCTACCTGGACGGAATACTGAAGATCCTCAGATACAGAGACAAGATCGACTTCCCTCTGCTGATGGCTCTTGGAAAGGTGAGGAATCGTAACTTTGTTTCTGAGGTGGTTTCATTGTTTACTGGATTATACGTCAAGCACACTGTTCAAACTTGAACCAAACATCTGACAGCTACTCATATTTTTCTAAAATATCTGAAGAGTCTCCTTGTCCTTGTACATTCATGTTGACCAGTTTTGTGTTTCATGACCTCTTCTACCGTAAGACAACATCCCTGGTGGGGCCGAGGTGGTGCCTCCAGTCTGAATAGACAGTCTGTAGGAAACTGAATTCCATCCATTTAAATTGGTCCTGATCTGAATGTCAATGTGATGACAGAGAAAACCCAGAAACTGCTCCAAACAGCATCTTCCAGCTAATTTTGGGAGATTAAAAGGGATTTCCTGCTGGATAGGACATATAAAGACTTAGATGTCCCTAAAAACCTCCACTCTAAAATGTATGCTCAAACTACCAGAGCTGACTCTTCCCTTTACAGTAATCCAGTGTACTGGACATAAGCACATGTTTGGTGAAAGTTTAATCTCCACTGGCAGTTTGTTCCACTTGTTTGCAGCATAACAGCTAAATGCTGCTTCTCCATGTTTAGTCTGGATTCGGGTCTAGTTGACCTGAGTCCTTGGATCTAATAGCCCTTCTAGGTATATATTCTCTGTGCACATCACAGATGTATTTTTAGATTTATAGACTATCAGAAGGGTTTTAAAATCTGTTCTGACTGACTAAATCAAATGAAATCACATTTATTTATTTATAGAGCACTTTTCATTTTTAAAGCAACACAAAGTGCTGTACATAAAAAACCCAAAATATACTGCCTTTTCTTTATATAGCTGTAGGCCTTCTTTTAATTTAATTTTCATCAATAATAACGCCCCAAAACTTCACTTCTCTTACTCTACCAATGCTGCTGCCTTCTATATGCAATGTCTTTTCTAAATTTGTATCTCTAGTACTAAATACCATGAAATGTGTTTTATCTATTTGGGGATAATTGAATTACATTAAACCAGTGTTTTATTTTATTTTATTTTTTTCTTTTCGGGCTACCTCTTTCATCTGCTCTGTGTAATGAAAAGTTGTATCATTGGCAAATAGTATGCATTTGAACATTTTATATACATTAACAATATCATGAATATAAAGGAGAAACAGTTTCGTACAGAGGACTGAGCCTCGTGGTACCCCGCACGTTAGGTTACCTGTATCAGATTTGATAATATTTATTTGAACATACTGTCGTCTGTTCTGCAAGTTAGTTGTAATCCAATGCAGGGCCTCCTCTGACACCATATTTACTAAGTTTTTTTAAAAGAATGTTTTACTTTATGGTGTCAAATGCTTTTTTGAGGTAGTAAAAAGGGGTCAACAACATATGTTCTTCACTAGTCCTTATCATCACACTCAGCTGATCTTTTCTGTCACATTTATTTACATTTTGTACTATTTCTTCTTTTTCTACCCTATCTAACAAAACGCTGTTTATATTACTCGATTCCTACTGTTGAAATGTTTGATAAAGCTCCTTCCAACAATACATCATGAAATTGTCACTCAGTAAATTATTTGCATTCATTATTAAGAAAAAAGTTTTTATCTAATTCCTTGTCAGAATCATATATTTTGACATCTATTTCCTCTAGTGTAACCGTGTCCAATAACACCATTTCCTCTTCCACTGATTAATCTATACTTTGTACTTTTCCACATCATCTTTGCCTGAGACCCTTCTTGTTCTTTAATCCAAACATTTTCCATTTCGAGCCCATGTAGCTAAGATTTTTTTCTGTTTCCTTAACATCCTGGCATGTTAACCCCTCTCCCCAATTTTACGAACGCCCGACCTCCACTGCCTCTGGTTGGCTAACAGTAAAACTTGGATCAGCTGAGCCCCGTCCATACAGGCCTATTTAAAGAGTGAAACAAAAAGCTGATCTAAAGAGATAGATGGAGAAAGACATACATAGATAGATAGAGACAGGGTTCCTTTCTGGTTACCATGGTTTGGCCTTTTATTGATGACCCTGCAGAGGGCGCACGCTTCATTTAAAGCACATTCAGCCCACCAGCCCCACGGTTTTCAGGGGGAGGACCCCCACCAGCAGCAGTGGTCTCTGACGTTGTCTTGGTATCTACAGAGCAGCATATTTACAGCTCAACACGTTTAGATCAAACACATTTCTTTAAAGACACTTCCCACTCTGAGATGTGTTCTGGTTCTTTATTTCCACCTGCTGCAGGTTCGCTCTGCTGGTAAGATGCTGCTGTTCATGTAACAGTGCAGAGTTAATGTAGGTCGCACACACACACAGACACACACACACACAATAATATATTAACATTATATAATGATGCATATTGATTATTGGGTTATTAATTAACTGAGCAGGGCCAGTACATCTTATAGCAGCAGTGACGTGCGGTCAGGAGAGGCAGGCAGTACTCTGCTTCACCTCAAGGCGGCGTAGTTTCATGCTGTTGGATGAATAGTGAAATAAGAAGCTCTTTTCGCTTCTTACAATGTAAATCTGACTCCAGAGGAATCAGTGCCTCACCAGCCATGAACCCACCGCACACCACTGATCTCCATCAGCATTCTTTGTTCAGCTGCTGAGAAAACGAAGCTCTCGGTTTGCTCTCTTTTTCTGCAGCTCCTCTTTTCCACCATCCACTCGTCAGGGCTTCCTACGTTCCTCAGGACCTCCCACATAGCCAGACTATGTAAGCCTCGCTTGGATTAGCCTCAGCTAGATGCAGCTGAAATGTGTTAGTGGAACGGCATGAGTCTTAATTCAGAGATGGTTTTAGTTGAAGCGAAGCTTTGCCCACATAGCCTGGCTTTCTGTAGCTACGTTCGTGGAAAACCCCCCAGGTTATTGCAGCAGAGCGCTTGTACTTACAGTCTCCAGGTTTTGTTCTATTGCAGTCTTGGTTAATAGTCCTTTGTTGTTGTTGTGAGTTCTGTCTGGTTTCCTGTTTATTCCCTTGTGTTCTGTTCACTTTACTTCCTGCTCCCTGAGTATCACACCTGAGTTCTTTTGATTGCCTCACCTGCTGCTCATCGTGTCATTCGTTCCATGTATATTTAGACTCTTGCTTGTCAGTTGACTCTTGTCGGATCATTCTTCGTGTCACTCCCTGCTTCAGTTTTTATAATATCTATAGTTTCTTGTGTTTCATCATTAAAACCTAAGCTACCACTTTGCTTCAGCTCCTCTGTGTTTGTTCTGGATTTGGGTCTTTTGCAACACCTCCCCTTGGACCATGACAGTACTCTTGCAGTTTGAACCAGTTTTGTGCATCTGGGGGCCGTCTTCTACCCTCATTTAACAACCCTGGTCGTTATAAGATACAAACTGCAAGGGTACAAATAATTACCCACTGTTGAGGCTACAACAGCAGTACAAGTAGGCACTTTCTTTTCTGAGAGTGTGCACACATCTGAGGTATTGGGATTAAATTAGGTCAACAAGGTCAGTGTTAAGTTCTCATTAGTCAATTGTTTTGTATTAACATTCTTGCATTGATCACCTGGTAAGGGAACAACGCCATCGCCACCTCACACTCCAAATACTGTCCAGCATCTAAAAACTCTAGTTGTGGAGCCTCTGGATGCCGTGGGCAGAGTTCAGGTGTCTACTGGAGTCTAATCTCTGTCTTCTGTAGCTGCAGAACATCATCGCTTGTGGTTCCCCGTCACATCCAATAAGAGTTTTTTCTGCTCAGAAGATGATTGCCTTTACAGCTCAGTAAAAGGGCTGAACAGAGCTTACGTAACCAGGCTGATGTGGGAACATGCCACGTTCTTCTGCTGCAGAGAGCTGAATGTTCTAATATTTCCAGCTATAGATGTTAGAAGTGCTGGTAGAAGTGATATTACTCCAACTCTACTTCCACAAGGGCCTGAATGATCAGAATGATCTACTCTGCTTTTTCCATGTTTCAGGTGTCGTTTGAAGACGTAGATCGTCTGAAAGCCATTGCTCACACAGAGAACATCCGGATTCCACACTTCATGCAGGACCAGGTCAGATACGCTGAGCAGCTCACGAAAATTATGCTCACCAATCAGCTGACTGACGAGGAGCTGAAGACCATCATCTGAGTCCTAAATAAAACCACATCTCCATCCCCATGCATGATGGCGAAGGCTGAACTAAGTTGTATTTCCTGTTGCACCGAAGAAAACCCTCCCCTGACCGGACGTTAGACACTGCCTGTGCCAATACAGCAGATGTACAAACAAAATGAGACTTTTCCCAGATCCTACTTGTGTTGCATTTGGTGCCAACTTATTTTTGTCCTCATACCCTCTGTTACCTGTGGTAGAGTTTCCTGAAACAGCTGGATAACCTCTACAGCTGTGTTTTATTGTTGTATGACTAATTCTGTTTTTTTTTAACTTCACATGTTTGACAGCTTTGAATATGAAGGCATCACTTGACCATCATCAGGTGGCAAAGTGAGGTTGCATGGCCTCTTCTAGCATAAGATAACGTGTGGTGAGGCTGGGGTGGTGCACCTGTCCGAATACAGAGTGTGTAGGAAACCTTAGGAAATTCTGATTTTGTCTTTTCTATCCATTTTAAAGTGGATCCTGATCCTTCAGCGTTCAGATTAACAGTAGCTACATCATAGTTATAGGTTGTCTTGGTACTATTCTTGTCAGATAAATAATCACGATTATTCTGCATTAACTAATTTCCCAACACTAAAAATGTGTAAAACCAGGTGAACACTCCTTATATTCCATATAACGTAATGTTCAGAGCATGTTACTGTAAACCATCCGGAGTGTTTTCCAGCTCCTCCTTTAAAAGTCAATCCTAAAGTCTGTTTCTTTCTAATGGTGCGAACACTGGTTGTAAAAATAGGTCTGGTAGGAGAAAATGACCCTACTTGGGTTTACTACAAAACCACAGTGACAAACCAGTAGGAGGCATCACCAGAGCCAGAGTGAAGCATCACCAGTCACATTACTGTACATAGAAATGTCATCATCACTGGCCTCAAACCGAAGTTTCTGACTGTTGATGAATTTTGGCACATAGTCATATTGAAAGTTTTGAGCATCAGTGTGTATTTCTCTCTTAGTCCAGGAGCTGCAGCCTGTAGATGCTGGTTAGAAATGATCCCAAACCATAGCCATGTGTAGTCAGCTGAGTGATGCAAAAGTTCTGATGGACCTATGATCGAAGTGTACTTACCTTGTGTTTTATATCTGTCCAGCAGCCTGTGGTTCTTACCTCTGTTATATTTGTGGTAAAACCTGAAACAGATCATTTTAGCTGGCAGGAAAGATGAGGAAAGAGGAGCGATGCTGCTCACTGAAGAGCTTCATCGGCCAAGCCCATCGGCACTGCTCTGCAATCTCCTCTTCCTTTGTGTGTTCAGTAAAGATTCATATGCATCGACTCTGAGTCCCTTCTTTCCACTAAGTCCCTGATTTAACAGCAGGGATCTCAGCAGTCACCACGTTGGTCTCTTAACTAAACCAAATGCCTTGTAATCCTTTTTCATAACCCCATCACCTCTAAATACCTTGAACTTTTTCTCTACATTGAATAAAGTGAACTTCCCTGAAAATCTCCTGAGGTTCTTCGTTCTGTTTATAAATGGAAGCTGTGGTTTCCATGTAGTTTGTAAAATAGGTTAAATAAGTGTCAAAGATCATCCTGCTGACATACAATCTGACTGACCACAGTAACCAAATCTGCCTCAACACCACACCACTCAGTATCTGCTTTAACTGGGAACTGGACACCAGTGAGGCCGCAGAGTGGTGAATGATAGCTACAAGCACTGACACTCTGGACAATGGTGTCGGTATACACACCAGTTATACACCCGTGCACACAAAATGTAATGAACTCCAACATGCAGCGTTGGGTTTTTTAGCGTTTCTTTCCACGTCATGTGACTATGTCTCCATCAGGGAGCAGTAACAGCAGAGGAGAGCTTTTCTGCTGAAGCTCTCAGGAAAAAAAGTCTGGACAACAATGGCTTCCGAGGTATTGTTCTGGTAAAGGGACATAATCCGGATTAACACTGGCCTTGTATTTTGAAAGGAGAAAGCACTGCGAGAGCTAAAGAAGCCACAGTTCCAGTTTTCTTTCAGTATGTTTGCAACACATAACTTCTTTCTTTTTCTCTTTTTTCTGCTACGTTGTTTAAGGGTGGGTGTTCTGGTCATTCTCAACAGATAAAAAAAAATAAACCTCCGTCCTAATATGTTCATCATCCAAGCAGTCAACAGGTTAAATTTCTCAATCAACTGTTTAATTACTATTGTTCATCTGAAAGGAGGGATTCATCTTTAGAACACATCTTATTAGGAGGGCCGGATAAAGTGGCCAGTGAGGGTAGTTACAAAGCCAACTAGGATATGAGGTATGGCCATTATTTTGACTGCATCAGTTGGCTCTTTTGAGTCTTACTGAGGTTAGTTGGATGGATAAATTCTTATTAATTGTTTGGATCAAAGCATGTAATAGAATTGGTATACTGTAAGTATAAAAATGGATCATGGTTGGTTTACTGAAGGATTAATCTAGCTGTGATTCCTTTTCAGTTTTATATACAAAATGTTACTGAAACATTTGTATAAAGCTAACATACATGTCCAAAGACATGCGTGTTAGGTTAACTGGTCACTGTAAATTTTCCCTAGGAGTGAGTGTGAGCGTGAATGGCTGTTTGTCTCTGTGTTGGGCCTGCCCTGCGATGGACAGGCGACCTGTCCTGGTTGTACCTTGTGTACCTTAATGCTGGGTTAGGCTCCAGCCTCCCTGCAACCCTTAATGGACGAAGTGGTACAGATGATGACATTTACTGAAAGACACATAGTGACAACAAAATATCTAAAAACCACACACACACACACACACACACACACACACAAAAAAAAAAAACCCAAAACAAATAAAAAAAGAAGGAAAAGATGACCACAAGTCATTCTATAACTACTGCAATCTGAATGTTTTTCTCCTCCAGTGGAGACTGAAGGCTTTTTTTTATTTATCAGCTGGAAAATTATGAGGGCACAGATTCAGAGACATTCAAATCTGATTAGACTTTTATCAAGCCGTCATGTGGAGGATCATGCATGGCACTGTTTTGCCCACAAGACGGTGCCCTATAGCGGGAATTTGGGAATCATGGAGAATTCAAAGGCAGCAGCAAGGTTGCTCTAACTAATGTAGTGAGGGCCTGTAAAGGTGTATGTAATGTTAGGGTAAAAAAAACAGTAATGTTGGCTGGTGATGGATTGTGAGAAAGTTTAACACATATAAACATTTAGTCCAAAGCATCAGTCGCTTTGAGTCACTTAAGTGACAGTAAGAAATACATGTATGTATTATTTTCCCCCTTTGGGAAGCTATTTAACAAATATGAGCTTTTTCTCCTCCAGCGAAGGTTGAAGCTTTTTACTCATCTGCTAACAACAGCAGGAAAACTGATGAGGACGTAGAGTCAGAGCAGTTAAAGTCTGATTTGACTTTTATTAATCCATGCTGTGTAACACTCAGATTTGGTTCATGCTCTCTCAAGTCTTAGGTTGTTGCTGTACTTCTAATTCTGATCAGAACTTGATCAAACACTTCTAGAGGACGTAGACAGCAGTGAACAAGATCATTTCTTACAGTAGACCTTACCCATGCTCCTGTTGATGTCCATGTGTTTTGTTTATTATCCATTGTAAAACATCCTTACAGTTTCTTTCACGTTTACCAGTCAGGATCTATGGTCTGCATATCAGCCGGCGCAAAAGGTTACAACAAATAAATAATTTAAGTGTTTTCATTCAGGGATTTGGAGATATTTTCTTCTTTCCTGCAGATTAAACTCATACACAAGAACTTTTATTTCATGTAAAAATGTAAAAAAACAATGTCATAACAACACTAACTAAAATGAGCAGAAACTCTTCGTCAGGTATCGGCTCTTTCAGTCTCCAGAGTATCAGTTGCAGTGCTTTATCATGTAAAATCTCTGAATTTTGCCCTCAGAGATCTTTCAGATACAACAAACTGATAAAACCTCCACTTACAGCAGCTTAATGAAGGTTTTCTTATACGTATTCCTATACTTAGGCCAGACAATCACAGCTGCTTTGTCCACAAGGGGACGCCCTTTAGCTGCAATTTGTGAATCAGATTATGGACGACCCAAGTCAGCAGTGACTGAGGTAGTGAAGGCCTGTAAAGGAGAATGTAATGTTTGGGTAAAGCGACAGTAAGGTCAGCATGTGATGGACAGGTTTGTAGGTATTTAGGCATCTGGTGCAGGAACATAATTCAAAGACATTGCAGGGTCAAGAGAAAATGATCATTTCCTTTAAACTGATCATAGTACAACACAAATCAACTGATCCACACACACACACAATGGCTGCATTGTTTGCAGTCATTGTGTGTGTGGATTATTGCTAAAGTAACCGTATTGTACGAGCAATTATTTATTTTATTAAAGCAAATATTTGTGTTGCTCCATGAAAAGTGACTGTGGTAATTATGGCAAATACTGTATGGTGTCAATCTTGACTGCATGCAAATTATGCTAATTTAGTTAGATAAATTATAATAAATTAAACTGAATTAGATTTTAAGTAGCTTTCATTCAACTTAATTAAACTACAAAATAAAATAAAATATGAGACAATTATTGTCTTAAATATCATCTTTGTTGAGCCTATATTGTTTCATAGAAAACTTCTGGAATATGAATAAACATCTAAAAAAAACTTTGCTATTTGAGCAAAAAGTTAGTATTCCAACACACTAAAGTGTGAACAGTAAACATGCTAACAGGCTAACTCATTTAGCAAAAATTAGCATGATAACACACTAAAATGTGAACAGTAAACATTTAATGCATTTAATGCAAGCAACTGAGCAAAGAGGAAGCAAAGGCATGCTCAGGATTACCAGTCCCTACTACTTCGTCCTCATGATGGAGACTGTGGATAGAAAGCTGACTTTTCCAAAGAAAACTAAAACACCTAACCTGATGGACAAACACTATGAAGATGACAAACAAAAATTCAGGAAGAGATTGGCAGCTGCTCAGAGGGCATCTGTTGGCCTTGACTTGTGGATGAAACAGGGACTGTTTGAGGACGGGGTGTTTGCTGGGTTTTGCTGTCTTGAAGCTGGCTTGCTGCAGACTTACAGATCTCTATCTTTTGTTTATTCTGTTGCTACCTGCCCTTGTGTGCGTTTTTCTGCTGTCACAGGATGATTTGTGTAAATTATTTTTGGTTTGGAGATTGTGTTTATTTGGTAATGGGATATTTGGATACCTTTTTGTTTGCATAGAGATTCCTTTGTTATTTATTGCGGATATCCTGTTAATAAAGTTTTATTGTACATGGCAGTCCGGTCTGTGTTGCCATCCCCTTTTCACCTGGACTCTGTAGGAGTCACAACACTTTAAAAACCTGGTGGATTTTTTTTTAAACAAGTAAGATATCTGTCTGCACATGTATGTTTTACATTCAAATTTAACAGGTGAAAGTTTAATTCTAGACATAAATGACTTAAACTTCACTAAAACTTAAATTGTTTCATCTTTTTATACATTTTAGTCAACCGAATCTACTGTAGTTTGACTATTATGATAGTCAACTAATGAAACTAACAGAATTAAACAATAGAATTAAGATGACTAAAACAAACATTTTAGTTAACAGACTATGACAAAAACTAAACCAAAGTTTGCTGGTAAAATGAACAGCGCTGGTCAGTGACCACCAGCAGCAGCTGGCGCCTCATTTCCATCCAAGGAAAATGTCTGCTCGCACATCCACCAGAGGCTTGCTTTAATAATTTAAGAGCACAGCCTTCATTTGCTCTATATTTGAGACCTTATCATCATCAGCTGCAGTGAACGAACAGATGAGGTCTATGCAGTGGCTCTGAATAGCCAGGTCACTCGAATGAAGCAAATTAGATGAAGCACGTATTTGCATTTATGAGACAGCACAGACACTCTCAATACCTCTTTATTTTATGTACATATAGAAAATGTTTGGCACATTTCTTTTTAAAGTACACTATATATATATATATATATATATATATAAAATCAACATTTATGGCTTAATTACTTATCAGTCAATATGATACATACTGAAACCCAAAAGGCAATCTTGGCACTTTTTCACATTCATTAGGAAACTGCTCCACAGCCACTGAGACCTAGCAGGATCCAGGTGGGTCAACGTCCCAGTGATGTCCACCATCTTGACTGTGACCGCTGTCACCGCTCATGCTTGGGCATAATGTCTCCTCTGTCCACCACTGCCATTCCAGGTCTGCTCAGCTCCTTAGAGGATGAATCTGTATAAAATTCAGCCACCACTGGGCAGTGATCTGACGCTACACCACCCCATGACCAGTTATCTGGGATCCAGGGATTAGTCAAGCCCTCCCGCACTACCATGCAATGGCCTGTCAGGAAAAAAGACACAAGACCAAAAGTCAGAAGATAATGTGGAACTGCATGCTGCATTAAGTACTGATAAACTGGGAATGTTGAGCCAGGTAACACAGAAACTGGTAATTCTGCACAGGAACAGACGTAGAGCCGGTTCTCTCTGGTTTTACTGTCAAAGCTCTGGCTCCTATGCAAATTTATCTAACCAATCAGACTAAAACCTTCTTACACAGAGCTAATGACTTGAGTTGCACTTGGCTTAAATTATACGAGTCGTGAGAGGTAAATTCATGGTGAAAACAGGGAGCGCTTATTGCAAATTTAACTTGGCTTGTAAGGTCTTCTTCTGTGATTCTTTTAAGGCTTTATTTATCCCAAACGGTGATGACGTTGTTTGACCATTCAAAGACACCGTAGTAAATATGGTGGAACAAATATGGCAGCTGTCATGTATGTGGACCCACGCAAGTACATATAAACGGGAATAAAAGAGAATAAAAATATAGCCATTGCCTCCGCCTAGGCCGAGATGTTGGTCTGTCTGTTAGCAACACAAGTCAAAAAGTTATGGACGGATTTTGATTCAATTTTCAGGAAATCTCCAAAATGGAATAAGAAACAGCTGATTAGATTTTGGAAGTGATCCAGATCACTGTCTGAAAATAATAATTATTTTAGGATTCTTTCCAGACGCAGGGCAGGCTCAAACATCCAGGAACTTTGTCATGTAAAATCACTAGATTTTCAGAGTTGATCCTCATAGATTTTGTTTTTATTTTCGTAGATTTTCTTAGATGTTTTGTGGTTGGCTGCTCCACAGACAACACAAGATCGTTCTTCCAACTACCGAAAAGAGACAAAAGCCCAGAAACATGACTAGCAGCAATCAAGCGTTAATGCTGACGACGCTGGATTCCTTCAAAATATTCAACTATCTGTTCAGATCCTTTTCTGACTGGTGAGTAAAACATTATTATGATGTTACTGGTCCACCCAGTATAACCCTGTTATGGTTGTTTTTTTTTACAGATGCCAAAAATACCATGAAATGGTTGGTCACAGTAACAATAAACACCCGTTGGTGGTTTTTGTGAAGTACTCCATGTTTCTTGTTAGCAGCTCCATCACAGTGTGACGGTGGAAAGACATCAGGACATCTGTTCAGTCCTACGGCCACTAGCTTCACCCAGGCGGCAACCTCCACCGGTAAAATGTGAAGCCTATGTGGAAGTGCAAAAAATTGCAGTTCCTCCCTCGTCCACTAGGGGCTCCAAAACAGAGCAAATCTCCATAGACTCACATGTTAAAAAGACCAACTTCACAGCAGAAATAAACATGTTTAAAGCCTGGTACAAAAATCCATTTTAGGATTAGTAGGTCAAGTTTACCTTCATGACAACTGT
>JBAFTC010000019.1:1993980-2004176 GCA_037177435.1 Melanotaenia nigrans
CTCTCTGATTGGTGGAAAGTCTGACAGGAAGTGGCTTCATCATCATGTCCAGGTCTAAATAGAGGTCTCTTAGCAACGTAGTAGTGATGGTGATGTTTTTATGGTGAAATGTGATAAATAATGTTATCATGGATCATTGTGGATTTACCATAAAACTACATTAAGTGCTGGTTGTAAACCTCCTGGACGGTATAGAAATGCCTGGAAAAGCTAAAATGTTTTGCAGTGAATCCGAGTGGAGAAACAACTTTATTTACTTTACTGTATGAATAATCAGGCCTGCTGCTTTACACATGTAATGACATCAGTTTTATTCATTAACCAGTAAACATACACCTTACAAATGCATCAATCGTTGTGTCAAATTTGAAAGTCTTTTCACTCATTATCAATCCCAGATAAGGATGTTAATTCTTGATATGGAGCCGCATTTTGAGGCTTTTCATTGCTTGTAATGAGATAAGCTGTTGGAATTTTAGATTTTAAAATTTTTAGATAAATTCTAGTTTTTCTGTGGCCATAAATTTATGCTAATTCTAAGAATTCTTGTCCAGCTAAATTTTCTGACCTCATTAGCAGATTTTGGCACCAGAAACTTTCTAATGACTTGTCTCGTTAAAGCAGAACAGCCTGATGCAAAATGGATGAAAAAACATGAAACATCTCAGCTTTACACTGTCTGCAGTGAAATTAAAGTCAAAGTAACTGTAGGAAATGTTGTAGTTTATTTCAACTATTGTCCCATCTTCTTCTGGGTGGATGCTGTACGAGAGGCTTGTTCTAAGCTTTCAGCTTCATTTTTACTGTGTCATATTTTTATTGTCTGTGTTTATTATGTCCGGGTTAAGTGACACTATTAGCATGTCTATAATCAACTGTTACTTACTAAAAAGTGAGCCAGGAAGGGTTGAGGATATGCATGATTCCCGTTGCCGTTGACAACAGGTGACTCTAGGACTACAGCATCCTTCAGATCAATACCTGATGAGCTGTCCCACAGGAAGCCGGAGTAACTCACTCCCTGTGAACAGAGGATTATGGAAAACAGAGTCAGATAATTGTTCGTAACGCAGCGTTAACATGGAGGCCTCTACGTCAGCATTCAGCCTTTTGATGATCCTGTTTGTGAGGCTGAACTTTGAGTCTTTTACAGAAACTTTTGATCTCGACCTTGACTAGATTCTATTTTTACAGAGCTGTAACAAAACGTTGGGTAACAGCAGAAAACTGTGACAGAAGACGTCTAAAATATAAAAGGTCAGCTGAGAGGAGTTAGTCCCAGTTATCAAACTGCTCCATTTTCTAAAGAGAAAATTACCACTTGTCTGGTTCACTGTGAGAAAACTGCATCCTTGCAAGGTAAGATTTAGAAATGTGTACGATGCAGAAAATGTACTGTTACAGGACACAGTAACTTTACTTTTAGCCTTTCTTATTCTAGTTAAACGTCTTCTTCTTG
Organism: Melanotaenia nigrans; assembly: GCA_037177435.1. NCBI lineage: Eukaryota > Metazoa > Chordata > Actinopteri > Atheriniformes > Melanotaeniidae > Melanotaenia > Melanotaenia nigrans. The sequence continues at coordinate 1,995,440 of JBAFTC010000019.1, forward strand.
TTTATCATATAAAACTGAAATGCAAAGTGAAATTGAGTCAGTAACTTGGTTAATGATATAATTTAAGGACAAATGCAAGCAGAATAATGAAAGAAATTTAGGAAATGTCACAGGAAAAAGTCAAGTTAATGAAACATGAACGTAGTTGAAGTGAATGATATTTGTTGGTCTTTGTTAGTGTGCTGTATTAAATAAATAAAAAAATTAAATAAATGAATAAAAAATATATAAATACATAAGTGTATAAAGTCCATGTCCATCCCTGACCCCCTAAAAACAAAATGATGTATAAAAGAAGCCATACCTTATTGGAACATCCAGTAGGTTTTTCAGACGTGACACTTTTCCAGACCCCTCGTGGCCATTTCCACTTCCGTACGCTAGCCAGAGTTCCCTGATTCAGCTCCACACAGAACTGAAACGAGATAAGGAAAAGGACTCTGTCAGCCCTCTGCACCGACACCACGTTCTCCATTTGCTGTTCTTCACACACATCAATGAAACAATCACACCATTAATACACACAACAAACTGTGTTTTACACCTGAAATGTAGCTAGTAAGAATCATTTTATCACAATCCAATCCGGTACGAAGATTTGTGATTCATTCATCCCTGTTCTAATAAACAAACAAAATACCTGAACAGGTGAGGAGCCACAGGAGCAGTAACCCTGCGTGACCCCAGTCTGTATGTCATCATTTCTGAAGAAAGAACTTTGTGTCTACTTTACGATTAGTTTCCAAACTGTCTGAAAAGCATGACCCTGAGCAGATCACACGGAGTGTGGCGCTTCGTTTTAACACTCGATGGCAGATTAACTGGTAGTCAGCATGTCTGTGTCAGTAAAAAATAATCAATACAAGGTTCAGTGAACTCAAATAGCCTCCTCTCACTAAGGAAATACGTTGCGAAAGAGGAAGCCGGGTATGTTGACATCTCTGAGAACAGAACACACTTCAATAAAAGTAAAACTCCGGAGCCGAGCAGAGGTCACTCAAGGACAATGGCTGCAAAGGAGAGATCCTGAGAGGTTTAAGCTAATGTGTAAGCTCATTACTACAAATACTTCTATTATTCATTTATATACACTTCATCAGGTCCATCTGCTCAGCTGCTTATTAACACAAAAATCTAATCAGCCAATCACACGGCAGCATGTGGACGTGGCGAAGTCGACCTGCTGAAGTCCAAACTGAGCATCAGAATGAGAAAGAAAGAGGATTTAAGAGACTTTGAACGCAGCATGGTTGTTGGTCTGAGTGTTTACTGGGATTCTCACACACAACCATCTCTAGGGCTGGTTCTTCAAATGTGTGGATAGGATCAAATCTTGAACACGGGTTGTTCATAAGGGAAATCTGGATTCCGATATCAGCTTGGATCACGTAATCCAGTCCTGGTTGTTATCCGAATAAAACCCTCAGTTTGGGTTGTTCAAAACTTCTACATAGGATCTGGATAACTCTGATCCAAACAAACAGGATTATCCTGATCCCAACAGAGGGCAGGATTACATGCGGTACAATCTAACAGCTGATAAATAATAGAACTTTTTATTCGGTGCATATTCTTATATTTGTATTTTGCGCCTGACTTGTTTAACCGTTGCAGTGATAAAGTGGTTGTGATGGGAACCTAGGCAGCCACACACATTGAGCCCGGTCTGGTAACCTTTTTATTAATTATAGTTCATTCAATACACATTTTATTTGTAATACTTACCATTTCTTTTATATTTCACATTTTTATTAGCAACTTTGGCAGGGTGGTTATCTAGTTGGGTGCACACCTTTAGTTGACTCATTCTTGTCACCTTGTTAATTTGATTTACCTTCAGTTAATATGCATTTTCTCTGAGTTACTAGTTCCTGGGGAAGTTGCTGTGTGGGAGGCCCAAGCCCCCTAAGAGAGTCCCAGCTGAGGTGGATCTCCTTTGACAGGCTGCAGCCTAACTGGACTCATCCATCTCACAACAAGATAGCGGGAGAGGGGTTTAGATTTTCTATTGTGTTGTATTACTTTGTTTATTCTTTATGTAGAATTATGATTATTTAGATTTCTGTTTCCCTAATGAGTTCAGAGTCTAAATTGTTTTAGTTCTGTTGTGAATTAGTTAAGTTTTTTAGGTTAGTTGGAGATAGCTGTTTTATGTTTTCCCTCTTGTGTCAACATGGTCTGATCAGCCAGAGTATATAGTTTCCCTGGCGTGTCAGTTTGTTCTGTTTAGTCGACCTCATTTATGAGCCCAGAACATTTACTTTGGGATTTGTATTTTTGTTGTTTTTTTATTTTTGTAAAATTAAATGTCAAAGACTTTTTCTTTAAAGAACCTCCTGTGCTGTCGTCATCCTTGGCCGCGGTCCCTCACAGTGGTTAACATAGGGACAGGCTCCTATTAAGCCTTTCAAGATAGTAAAGCAAGAATAAAACATATAATCTTGTTCCCATGAAATACACCCTGAAACAAATTCTATAACAAACACATAAAATAATCAATCCTTCTGTCAGTCATCACTGTATAATCAGAAAAGAACCTGTTGGAAATAACAATTTCACCCCCCCACGCGTCCCATCCGCCCCTCATTCTTACAGAAAGCCAGAGGTTGGGCCAGTGTCATGCCAGAAAAAGCACCCCTGCTGTGAAAAGCACCCCCCTCAAGGAACGCATATTGCAGCGCAGTCTACCAGAATATGCACCCCCCAGTAAATCTGTCCCTGTTGGTCCTGGTCCTATTACTTCTGTGTGTGACCATATACAGACCATTTAAACATAATTTGTTTCTGTGTAATATATATTTATATATATATTTATCAGCAGGTTAGTTCAGGCTTTTGGTAAGGCTCCTTGAGAGGGGGGGTGCTTTTCACGGCGGGGGTGCTTTTTTCGGCACAACACCGGTACCTCCACACGGGGCTCAGGTCGTCATTAACATTGACACAGAGAAGGACGGTGTGTTTTTTTTTTTTTTTTTTATTTAAAACGTTTCCAGAATATCCACAATATAGTTGTTAACTAATTATTTTTTATTTGTTGTGGCTCTGATCTTACACATAGAAGTGGATGTTCATGATTTCCTGTGTTGTTGCAAAGGGAAAAGTACTTAAAGTGACCCCATACCGGCTCTTTTACCTGTTATTCTTCCCATAGCCGGAAGCCCACATTGATTTACATGCTGGAAATCTGGAATTGGAATCCTGACAAATGGGATTCTGGATCAGGGTGATCCAATTCAATGTTGCTTTGAACAACCGGTAAGAATGCTGGATTACTTGAAAATCCGGATAGCTTTTCCAGATTTTGTGACCTTTCAACTTGTTCATCCTTTAAAACGTCTGATCTGATCACAACAAGCCTTCAGATGGCTAAGAAATAAGCTTTTCATCCAATCATGCTTTTAAATATATTTTATTTAAATCTGAATGGACCTAACCCCTAAAGTTATTCAAAGTTCAGTCACGTCATGCAGCAGAGAAAACTATGACCACTTCCGTTCTCGCTCCAGTCTGCATTCACTCTGCCATCACACAGGAAGTAATAGTGTTAATGATGAAGCAATTTTAAGTGCCAGGAGGCCAGAAACCCCAAAGGGATTTACTCTCAGCCATAATCCCCAGGGGCCATTGAGCCTGTAGGCCACGTGAGGATGAATTGCTTACCAGTACTTCTTTGCCAAAACACCCTCATAATTCATCCTGCAGGTACCAAAGTGCAGGCACAGCATGCGGTCAAGGTCCTGGCAGGTGGCCCAGGAATCCCTCAGCAGAGTCAAACTGTTCTACGGTGAGACCTGGACTGGACCATGATCAGGACAAACACTCAGTCCTCAATGTCATCAATGTCAGTATGTCATGGTCATCCTAATAGGCTCTTGAGGGGGACCAAAGTATGATTTTTTTGTGTGTATGTATGGAACAGGCCTGTTAGTCTGTTAGTTTAAAGGGTTCAAAGTTGAGACTATTGATTACTGGATTCTGAAGAATCAGAAGAATTCCCCTGGGAATATTTACTCAGGATGATCTGCAGTAATAAGTATGAAGAAAATCTTTGTTTTTTTTTTTCAAAGTTTGTGTGTCATGTTGGAAAGAAATGGACAGAAATGGAAAGAAAAGCACATTGATAGCAGCAGCTGCTGAAAAAAAGTGGTGATGTACATCTGAGACATAAACATAACAGACCGATAACATAAAAGCATAAATATGAGGTTTTTTTCTATTCAGACAATAATAGTAGGATATTGTAACATACCTGATGGTCTCTGGAGTAGGGAATCCCAGGTGTGTGAGAGCAGGCTAGCCTGCTTCCTCATCTCAAATGTCTCCTTTATCCAACGTTTTAATTTATTCCGCTCCGATCCGACTACTTTAAAATCAGCCACATCGGATCGCTGCAGGAGGAACAACGACATCATGGAGTGGGACAGCACAAGGATTGTCGAATCGAAACAACACCACTTGTCGAAACAAATTAAAAAGTTGGATTAAGGAGGCAATCAAAATCAGGATGCGGGCTAGCATGCTCTCACACACCTGGGATTTCCAACTCCAGAGACCACCCCATGGTGGAGGGCGTGGCCGTCCCAGCAGGGCTGGCCACACCTCCGGAAAACAGCTGAGAGGAGTTAGTCACATGGGTGTCCTCCTGCCATGGGCTCAGACGGCCCTGTTCCTGATGGCTTCAGCACTCGGGGCCACCAGGGCCCTACTTCATGACATGGGTGGAGTGCAAAGACCATTGCTGCTTGCAGCTTTGTCTTTTTGGTTGCAAAGGTTTCTGTCTGTTTTCTAAGATGATCCGACTTATTGGCAGATTTTTTTTTGCTTACTTTATCAAAGAATGAGCCACCAGGACTATAACGCCAGGTTAAAACCAGCCAGGGCCTTTCTGTCTGAAATGAGCTAAATAACTGAGCCGCCTGTGATAACTGTTTGCCAGCCAGTATAAAACCCATCAGAACCCATCAGAACTGTGTGTCAGTGAAGCAGTTGTTTCATTAGTTTTCAGCCTTTAATAAAGATGGAATTACAGTCAATTCTCAGACTTCTTACAGAATGAGTAATATTGACCTAACCATAGCAACAAAACAGAGAAGACAACAGTCCGCCACAGCCTTCACACACTAAAATGCTGTCAGCATATTCAGGAAATGTCTCCTTCCAACTTAAAATTTCCCTCCCTGACTCAGAGGAGTGTATACTTCTTCAAAGTAGTTAGTTAGCTGTTAGTTGTCATCTGTCAAAGTGATTCAAGTTATAAGTTTGTTCAGACATGGGAAGGTGGAATAAGCCAGCTACTGAATGTTAGGGTTTGCAAAGGTAGCTCATAAAAACAGACCTTGCAGTAGTGTAGTTTGCACGTAACCACCAAGTAACCACCAGAGGCTTAAATTACATTACATAACCAAGCCATGCCAGTCTAAGTATAGTAAAAAAGAAACGTGTCATTCAAAAGGCAAGCAGCCTATTTACATCAATAACATATGTCCTGGTATAATCTTCGTAGAGACCTGACCAATGAGCAGCAGTTTGCTTGTTTCCATGGATACTAATATGACACATCCTCTTTTCTGTGCAATTTTCATAGGAACTGAGATCGACGGCATCACATTTGCAACAGGAAATACATACGGAGGAGATCACTCCCTGGTTGATTTGTTGTCATGGGTGACAGTAGCTGGTAAACTGCTGCTGACAACACTGAAAACAGACAATCCTAAGTAGTAAATTATGACAACATTTCAGCTCCAAGGTTAACCCTTTAGGTGCCAGAGTTTTTAAATCATACTGTAAATGAGAAAAAATCTTAATATGAACCAGAGTTTATGATGGCAGTAAAAGTAGTCATCTAGTTTCATATTGTGGCTGCACAGGTTGAGTTTAACACCCCTACGTGTGTCAGACTCACTGTGTCAGCATATATCTGCCATCATCTAAGAGGGTCATGTAGTATGAACAGCATCTGGTGGACAGGCCTTGAAACATAGGGTCTAGAAGGGCATGGTCCAAATTAGTAACAGAACCAATGTGGAGTCGGGACACCCAGGAATCAGCATTGGGTCTAGTCGCCTGGTTGATAAAACCACTGACCTCCTGGTTAATAACACCACTGACCTTATGGGTAATAACCCCACTGACCTAGTTAATATCACTGCTGATCTCCAGATTAATAGCATCACTGACCTGGTTAATAACACGGGTGATCTCCTGGTTAATAAAACCACTGACCTGGTTAATAACAAAGCTAACCTCATGGTTAATAACATCCATGTCCTTGCTAATAACAAAACCGGAGGTAATTTTCTTTACAAACTGTAGAAGGTTCAGGATGTAAAGAGAGACGAACATTTATCTACAGTGAACCACTTTTCTCTTTACACTTTACAGCACGATGACGTTTGTCCTGCCGTGTCCATGAGACCAGACTGCAGGCTGCTGTTCAAGTTCAGGAGAAATTAATGATGCGTCTGTACATAAAGCTGCTTTTATATGATCTCAATCTCACATTGTGATTATTTAGAACCACGTTATCACTTTAAAATGAGAAAAATTACAGTTTAGTGCACATTTTTATTATTTATTTTCATTTCTTCTAGTTTGTTTTTTCCTCCTTGTCCTTGTCTCACCTCTGTGTGTGTCTGTGCATGGTCCATAAGGCCCGTAAGTACATTTTCAGGCATTTACCTACAAAGTAGAGCCAGATGGCATGTCCTTTCAGCTTACAGATACTTTGGTATTCACCAATCTAAGAGGAAAAATACAAACAATCTGATAGAGAGTTAGGATTAGAAAACTCAATGTGAACAATTTCAGGATAAAAAGTAGAAGATTTGTAAGAATATATTGTTAAATGAGGCCCATTGAATTTTCTCCCTCACCACGATCCGTTTCTAACAATAGACTTGACTATGACACCTGCTCCGATGTGGAAACGCTTACATGAGTCTGGTTTCCCTCAGGATGCTGTAGCGGAAATGCAACTGCAAAGAACAGTATTAGAAATTTTATTAAATTATGTAAATAAATGACAGATTTAACTGTTACACTGACATGAGGAAAAAGAAGATGGAGGAAAGAAATCTGATTATTTAAATAATATTAATATATAAATACAGTCCTTCTGCAGACAATAAAAGGGACTGTATGAATGTATGTGTAGAGCCTAGTTAAGGTTCAAGAGGTGCAATACAAGTGTAGACCACGATGAAAGGAACAGTGACCAGCAGGAGCTAAGGGAACGACATAGATAAACATCAACAGCCACTTCGAAACCTGAATGGGAACGATTTGACTAATGTTTAAGAAATATTTCTCCATCATTAGCATTGAAATGTTAAATGAGGGAATCGTTGAAAATGGCACCTCACAGACTTATAGAATCATTGCTAGCTTGTACTGATGCTGATCTGCTGCCTCTTGGAGGACAAAACACCTTAAAAACCCCTTATTTCCTGTAATAAGTCACTTTTTCTGACAATATGCAACCCACATTCATTTTAAAAAATATGCCTTTTCAAGCCTAAACATAAATCCTGTCAGGCACCAGAAAAAGTGAAAAAGAAAAACTGTAAAACATTTTCCCTTTACACCACTGGATGAGGCACTGCAGGGAGAGGAAGAAAAGAAAGTGCGATAATGAGGAGATGAGAAACAGGCAGATAATCAGTGTTACGAGCTGACAAGAGTTAAAAAGCTGCAACGTGGGCTACCACTTGTCCAGAGGTAACTCATCCACCCACCACCTCCCTCTCTCAGTCCAAAATACACGGCTGCTGACCTACTTCTCTCTCCACCAAGCTCTCATTCCTCTGAAGGAACCATCTAGTGCCAATACAGAAAGTGACATTACTCACATGCAAAGATGTGCGGAGGATAAGTAGGAACACATAACAGTGCATACAATGGCCTTTTCAACTCTGACATTTTATGGATGCGCCAGTCTGTTCGCATTAATGTAGCTGCCCTATATCTTCGCTCAGTAAGAAAAGATGATCTGATTGTTCAGAGTTCATCAGATATGAGTCATTCCTCTTGTGGTAACATGTTCACTGATTTACCATCCACACCGACAGATTGGGATTCATGTCTTCAGGCTCAGTTACACCAGCATTCAGGAACTATACACTGCTTAAAGAGTGGTTGCTATTGTAAAGACAAACCATCACCTGTAAGAGCTGTTTGATAGTTTATGGTACAAATACCTCAACAGAATAAACTCTCAAATGGCTAATTAGCAGCAATGCTAACAAAGTTTGTAAGAGTCCATTGTCAAGAGCTATCTTAATTTTGCTACAGTAAAAAGGACCAAACCAAGGCTTCTGAGAAGCTAAAGGCTAGATGCTAGCACAAGCGAGCTAACTGATAAGGCCCAAAATAAGCCGCGCTGGTAAAACAAAAAAATTGGTTGTTAGATGACAAATAGAAAATAATTACTCATGTCTTACTCAACAAACCATTGGTTAAACCTTGAGTGCTCATTAGCATGCCCCCGAATCTACCAAAGATGGTTAGCAATCCCACATTAGCACAATATGCTAGCTAAATTACTAGACGGGGCTGCTGCTACACAGAACAAATCAATCCAGTCATTTTGTTAATGGGATAAAAAACACCAGTCAGGTTTTCAACAGTGAGAACATCCATCCATCCATCCACCCATCCACCCATCCATCCATCCATCCATCCATCCATCCATCCATCCACCCATCCATCCATCCATCCATCCATCCATCCATCCATC
>JBAFTC010000019.1:2039807-2049952 GCA_037177435.1 Melanotaenia nigrans
GGACAGACTGGTTGGAGATGATAGAAAGACAACAGGAAGTCCAGTCAGCACTGGTTCCAGCCAAGGTCTGCAGAACATCATCTCTGAACACAACCCGTCCAACTAGGCTCAGAATCTGCTGGAAACATCATGAAAACATGGATCCATCCTGCCTCTGATCAACGCTTTAAGCTGGTGGGGGGGTAAACTGTGTGATGCTGTCATGTGAAGACAGAGCGTAATCTCTGAGGAATGTTTCCAACTATTACACCAAGAATTAAAAAAGGTTCTGACCCTGTACTAGAAGGTAGACCTGATAAAGAGGAGGATGTGACCTTGTCAACAGTATTGTTATTTCCCTTCCAGGACTTGGGCTTCATCGAAAGGGTTTTGTCGGATTGGGGCTGTAGTCAAACTTGGATTTGTGTTTCGACTTACGAAGTGGCGTGATGACCCAGGATTAGGTGTACACGTCTGTTATTGGCTGAATTTGTTTCCCCTGATTGACCTGAGGGAAGGCTGGCCAATGACAGAGAGGAGAGCCCAAAGCAGACCTGTGGTGCGTTCTGCACACAGACGCTTCGAGTCCAAAAGGTCTGGGTTTTGTTCAAACAAGCGAGAGGGGGAAGACCAATCTGTCATGTTTAATCTGATATGGACACAACATGAGCTGATTAAACAGCTTATTGTGGGCCGGTAGGACTTCACTTTGGTCAGATCTCAGTGCAACAATTTGATAGTTAAATTTCCTAAAATCTGTATCTTAGCAACACCATTCATGTAAAATATGCTTTACCAGGATGAATTCTGTACAGAACTGTCTATATGTACACTCTCAGGGAAGAACTGAACACCTCTAATCTATTTGGGAGATCCAGCTGAAGATATTATCACACTATGTTTATGGTTTGGTCCTCATTCTGTGGCTGGCCACTTAAAAACTGGTTAGATATTAATGAGTCTACTAAAACAGAAGCATGAGCTGAAAACATATAGGTACAAACTAAAAAAAACCCAAAACATCCTGCCAAGAAGCCCCAATGTATATTTTCTCTTGAAACCCATATCTTATAAAGTCACGCAAAAACTCAAACCTCACAGAAACCAGATCCTCCATAAGATCCAATAAAACAATCAGGATTAAGAAATAAACTCATAAAGCGACGCCCCAACAGCCTGTTGATACTCCAAGATTCCCAGTAAAGAAAATTCCCAGAACACACTCAAGAGCCCCCTCTCCCCCTCTTATGTAAAAAAAACCTTATATAACCTCATAACGTACAGCAGGGTCACTCAAAAACCCCAGAAATGCGCTCACATTCATTCAAACTCCCACAATCCTCCTGGATCCATTACAACCTAAAGGAAGCTCAACTCCACTGCAGCCCAATAAAGTCCCAAATGAAGATGTCAGCCGGCCATCTCAAGTTAGTCTAGACCTCCGCAAGAATCCTTAAAACCTTTAAGTTTCATTAAAATTATCTTCATTCCTTAAACTGGTTCCCCTGAAAACCGTTAACCGTCACACAGAACCACATCCAGAATTTCCTGCTCAGGAAATGTTAGGCTGCCAGGAAACCCCGACAGATTCCCTCAATTCCCTCCGAGATACCCGAAACAACTTCCAGTTCATAACACAGAATCAGGAACATTTGAGTCCACTGACAAGCCAAGTCTCCGGATGAGCATCCTGACAGTCCATTAAACCTCCCCGCTAGGAGCACACGGTGCCCGAGATGAACCACAAACCTTTAATACTCAGATGTTTTCCCACCATTTACAACCAGCTGCTTACTTTACACTTAGACCACCGGTCATCAGACCGAGGTGCTCCTGATAACGTCTCTAATCTGGTGTTCAGGTGAAAACGGCCACGTGGAGGTTAAGAAAGGAAAAGGTTTCTCAGCAGTTCAAAGGTTTCGGCAGCAGAAGACGTTGGCGAGTCCGTTTGGTCAGAACTACTTAGCTTCAAGTCCAGCAAGTCAAAAACAGCTGGATGAGGATTAAAGTCCAGACTGACAGCGATGAGGAAGGAAGCTGCTTCCTGCAGTGTCGTGCTGCCACCTGCAGGCCACAGTTCAGAAGCCCAAACTAAGTTTACTCATCTGTTGATCCATTTTAATACGCTTTGCCTCAAGTATAATACCAACACCATCACTTGTACATACAGAAAAAATCTTTGTAGAAAAATGAGTGATGGGTGGATTATTTCTTTGTTTTAACAATGCTTCGATGTAAAATCTCTTTATTTCCTTTTAGAATTGAGCTACTTTTTTAAGGAAAATACATTTGTGGGATGAACAGGACAGTTGAGTTTAAGGCTTGCATCAATAAAAAAAAGTCTGAACACACACACACACACACACACACAACACATAATCCCACCGTTACATTTTCCTAACGAATGTAGCTCATTTTTAAAGGGAAATAAACCAGTTTATTACGTAGAGGCATTATTTCAGTAGAGATAAACAGTTTCCTTACGGTTTGTTTCTAGCAGGGAAAAGGAAAGAATAGTGAACTGTGTACTATGGACTGCCAGATGAGATTCAAAGTGTAACGTAGAATCAGTTTCAGTAGAGGAAGTTGTACATTTTTTGGGATAAATGTGAAGTTTAAATCTTTCTGTTATGGAAGTGGTTTGACCTGAACCCCAGGTTTGGCCTTTTCTCCGGGCTCAAACACCTGTGAGGAGGTCTAAAATCTGAGGAGAGCAGTTAGTTTTTTCCCATTACAACTTTATTATGTGACTTTGCACAATACAAACAAGACATTAGGAAACAAAGAGCTGCAGTACAACCACTGGTAACTGCCTGAAGCGAGTCGGCTCCAGCTTTCCCGCCACCACCAACACACGACTGCCTGCATCCTGCTCATTTCTACATAGTTTCTGCAGAATCTGCACATAAAGGTCAAATAAAATTACAAATCATCCTATGATCAGTTCTTTTCATTTGTTACACTCTGCATGAGTGAAGTCAGGAATACGTTTGGTTTCCAAGAGCAGGACTGGGAAGAAAAAAAGCTGATAATACTCCAAAATCACATGGAAAACAATATATATACCAAGGCCAATAAAAAAACAAAGAAAAATAAAACAAACCACTGAGGATAAACACTGCAGCTCCTTGTTAGACGGTTTCCTTCAGGAGGAGGAAACGGTGCCTGAGTTGAGCTTCAGCTTCATGCTGACCTCTTTGTTTGGGTTTTTTGGCGTTAATGGATGAGGTTACAGAAGAGTGCAGCATCAAACGGTCCTAAAAACAGAAAGACAGGAAACAGCAGCTGGACTCTGAAGTCCAGTTGTGACCCAGAAGGAGGGCTGTCCGCGGGGTCGGTGCAGGCGAGTTATTTAAGGTCGACTTGTAGATGGTGCTGCCCCTTGGCTTTAAGATGGTCAAACGGTGGGTGTAGCTGACTGACGGACGTTGTGACAATCGGAGCTGGCAGGTTAGCGGATAATAATACACTGAAACATCGGCGCTGTCCTCCAGAGTTATTAAAATATCTTCTTCTTCTTGTTCTTTTCCAGGGTCCTAAATAAACAAGAGAAGAGACGTGAGGTCAGAGACGGTCAAACGTCGGGCCGGCATTGCGCTCGCGACCGCCGGACACACGTTCAGCTTCTTTTCATGTTAAACGGCACGTCGAGACGCTTCAGCAGAGAAAAAGCTGCTGAGAAGTTTAGTTTCTACACATTTAAAATTCAACAGTTTTTCTGGTTCCAGCATCAGAAAGTTTCACCTGTCAGCTCAAGTTTATTCCATAACTCATTTAATGATGTAAAATCATTTAAACTTCTTTTTAAAACTTCAAAATCTTATTTCAAACTTCTCAAACATGTTAGATTCGATTTTAAATTCTGATGTTTAGATTTAAAAATTGTGTTTTTATTTTTTTACATTTTGTGATTACAAGCAAGTAGCCAAAAAACGCAAATTAAGTTTGATTACATAAAAATGATGTAAGAGTTATTATACATGACCACATTTAATTAGAATAAACAAATGAAATAACAGCATAAAAAATAAAAAGGTTTATTTCTGGAAGGTAAACACATGATCACGTGTGTTTACCTGGAGGCGTCGAGCTTCTGCTGCTCATAAATCCTCTGCTGGGCCTCCCAGCTGGCCTTCTCCTCCTCGTGCTGACGACGTTTCTCCTCCAGTTCTTTGTGTTGAGCCTCCAGGTTCTTCTTCATCTGTTCATGTCTCCTCTGAAGCTGCAGAGACACCGAAATCCAGTTTAATGTGAGCAGGTAAAGTTCAGAGGGATAAAATCCTGCCTCATCAACGTACCTCGGCCTCAGAGTCCTTGAGCTTCTGGAGCTTCTCCTTCACCTTCATCTCAAACACCTGCTCCATTTCTTGCTCCATCTTCTTCATCTTGGTCACGTGTTCCCGGCGCTCCTCCTCCATCTGTGCTAGAGGACTCCTGGAGACACAAAGCAGGGTTCATACATGCTGCAACCAGAGGCGTGTTTATTTGCGACGTCCCAGTACCGTGCCAGAAGGAACAGGGAAAGTTTAGGGAGGCAGGAAAAGCTCGGCTTCCAGAGAGGCTGCAGCTACAAGGCAACAAGCAGAAAACAATCCAGGCTCATTTGCAGCATTTTTAAAGCTAACTTAGCCTCTTGCTGAATTTGCGAATATTGGGTTAGAAGGAACCAACGTTTGTGGCATTTCATGTATTCTCAGAAGCAAACAACCCAATCTGAAGCATCAATGACCTTTTAGATGTCAGTCAACAGGACTTCAGCTTCCTTTTACCATCAGATCTAATTAGCATGCTAACAGCTAAAGTAGATTAGTCCAACTCTGGTTGCTGATCAGCTGAGTTTATGTTAGCATAAACAGAGGAAAAGACTTTGGTTTCTCTTCTTTGTTTTGTGGTAATGACATGAATTGAAATGAAGTACATAATTAGTTTTAATGAGCTTGATTGGCTTAGAATTAGCATTGTATTGGAAAACAGACGACAGCAGTTTGCAGCTGCTTTCCTTCTGCTGTTGTTCCAGTGGAAACACATTTAGATTCACACTGCAGGTCTGAACGCTCAGTAGAGGTTTTTCTTTGTGTGGCTGATCATATTATAATTTAAATGTGGCCTCCAGCAGACTCCAGCGTGAAGCGGCTGATGTGCAGCACGCTGTGTTTATGCTTCCCGCCTCCTCGGTGCAGAATTCTAACATCTGTCCCCTCAATGACATGAAAGTCACATAACTGTTCAGAATGAGGCCCGTTTGATCAGATATGGATCTGATTCAGGACCACATATGAAAGTGGTCTAGGTCTGATGGGGGGAAATAAAGGATCTGTGCTATTTAAACTGTCAGAGATGGTCCAGTATGGAAAAAGTTGTATTGGGCCAGTTGTACATGCAGCGTGAATGTAGAAAAGGCTGAAGCAAAAGAGCAAAAATACAGCGCGACAAAGCTGCTAACATCACCCCCTTCAGTCCTGTTTTAATTAAATCAGGGTTTCCACCTGGCTCGGCTAGGAAAAGGGGAAACTACGACGGGATCACACAGATTAATATTTCCAGAGGCCAAGGCCCGCAACAATCAGTGGTTCACATAAAAACCTTTAGCTAGCGACCGTTGGGCAGTTTCGAACCATCGCTGCAAAGAAATTTTATCAAATGTGAAAGCAAGTGAACAGAATGAAAGGCTGCAAAAGAGTGGTGGAAAAAGAAAGTTCACCCTTTCTAACTCTAAGGGTCCAGATAAATCCAACCTCAGATGAACAACACGATGAAGGACGGCAGCATTATTTCTCTAAGAAAAACTGAGCCGTGACGTAGAAGCAGAGCGTGAGAACATGCAGCCATCCCTACGACCTCCACAGGAAAGAAGAGGGTCAGGAGCTGCTGATGAACCTGATTAACTGATCATCACTTTTCTGCTTTGCAGCCTTCAGGTGTGTTAACACGTCAGCAATGATCCTAATACCAATCTGGGAAGAGTTTTAAGGTCATTTACAAACTATTCTGTGTTCATCATTCTGGATCTTTCCTCAAGTGGAAAACATTGAATATTAATAGTAATATTGAATATTACATGGTCTGTACTCAGTTTACTGACCAAACTACCAGTTGCTTTACACTGCTGCCTGTAGGACATGCAGGAGAGGTCGGTGGTAAACGTCTGGTATTCACGCTAGTCCAGCACTTGTTGCACTTTTGGGTGGATGCTGATTGCGTTTTGTTCAACGTATGTGTGACATACAATGAGTTGGTTTAATCCATCCATCCATCCACTCATCCATCCACTCATCCATCCACCCATCCACTCACCCACTCATCCATCCATCCATCCACTCATCCATCCACTCATCCACTCATCCATCCATCCACTCATCCATCCACTCATCCATCCATCCACTCATCCATCCACTCACCCATCCACTCATCCATCCATCCATCCATCCACTCATCCATCCACCCATCCATCCATCCAGCCATCCACTCATCCACTCATCCATCCACTCATCCATCCATCCATCCATCCACTCATCCATCCATCCACTCATCCATCCATCCATCCACTCATCCATCCATCCGGGAAACTGTAAATAACTCTGCTCTCCATGTCAGACTCTCCAGGCCTCAGTTAGCAGGTAAACATTAAGATCATGCCAGCCCAGTTAGAAACCAGGACAGCTTGTTGGGAACAGTTGTAGGAGAAAAACTCTTCTCTCTAAAAAGAACATGGCAGCACGATGTAGGCTGGCAAAGCTGCAGCTGAACCAACCACAGGACTTCTGTGGACATGTTTAGTCAAACACCTTATTGCAGCTGTCAGCACGGTGGTGGAGGGATGATGATGTGGGCTTGTTTTGAGGCTACAAGACACCTTGCAGTCATTGACTGAACCACGAACTCCTCTGGATACCAAAATATTCTGGAGTCAGATGCGAGTCCATCTAAAGTTGGCCAAACCTGGATCACGCAGATCATTCTGTCATTTTAAGACACAATGACTAAATATAAGAGGAGGAAAACATAGAGAGAGCTGTGCATGAACAGATGTTTCTACGAACTACTGAATCATGGGATGAACTCAGTTTGTCACACTCTGCTTCTGAACTCTGGTTTAGTTTTTGCTCAGTAAATAATGACACTCCTGATGACAGACTTCATCACAATGTTCTTTTCTAATAAACCCTTGGATTTAAGGATGGTGTACTTTCTTTTCCACATGTTTGTTTTAGAAAACGCTACGAATCACATATGCTCGACTGTAGAGGTTCATCAAGAGGCAGTTCTTTCCACCTCTAAACTACACCAGCGTTGATTTTATCATGTCTGGTATGAAATGAGGACTTGTAAACTTCAAACAGACATGAAATAAAGCAGGTGAGGAAAATCTATGAGGCAGGGAAATGAAAAGAGGAGAAGAAGTTAATGAAGAAGTGAGATAACACTTACATGCCGTCAGCCGTGTCAGGTCTAAAAACAAACAGATGCACAAACACTTAGTACGCTGACATTAACTGTGCATGAGCTTGTGAAGGTGTGCTGGTGGTTACAGATGGTGGATTAGGAGTCAGATGGTGTCTCAGTTAGTGCTGCAGGTTAGGTACAACTGATACTGCTGGCTGGTAAGTGGAGGGTTAGTGCTGGCTCGTTGGGGTCAGGAATGGTTTGAAAGCTGCTTCTGTGACCACCTGCCAGCTGTAACCTGACAACTTTGACCTGGTTCCTCGAGGGCTGACTGTGGGGGAGCTGCTCACACAACCAGCAGCAGTCTGAGAAACTCACTTGGTTAGCGGTCCCTTGTTTTTGTTGTTGTCCACGCCGTTGTAGGTGACGGCAGCCAGCTTCCTGCTGCGGAAGTTCTCGTAGTGGACATTGTTTGTGACGTCTTTCAGGTCCTGCATGTGGGTCCTGAAAACAGAAATGAAGAGAGAAGGAGCAGCTATGAAAACAACATCCATGGTGCAGGAGACGGGGGCTGTCCTAGGGGGCTTTCTGTAGGGGACCCATTTTCTCTTCAGTGTTGGACTGACTGGTGTGCTTGCTCTGGGATGAACTGATGACCTCAGCAGGGCATGAAAGGCTGAGCAGACTAAAATCAGAACAGACGGATGGACATCCATTTGCTCTGCAACAAAACACTTATCAACACTGTTTGCATCCACGCTTCTCTGGGATCTGTAGTCCTTAATAAAGTGAATAATTCAGGACAAAACGACAATATTTACAAAATCCTGATTTCAAAACATCAAACGTAACTGAAACCTAATGAGTCTAGTTTGAATGTTTGGTATCGTTTAACTTCTTCATGATTATAGCCCTCTGTGCAGGAGGCAGCATGAGATACTACAGTACAGACGATGTTTGCAGAACATAAAGCAGCAATGCTAACATGTAGCGTAGCAACATGACAGGAGAAACTCAGCTAAAAGACCAAAAGCAGCAGCATCCAAACCAAACACAGGTCAAAGCCCAAGCGAATATATGGTAAGAAAACCAGGAGAACATCTCTGTCCACTTTAGAGCTTCTGATAATTTCTCCACACAAACAAGGAGTCAATGACAACAGAGACGCTGCTGGTTCCAGAGACGTCCGTCTCACCACGGTGGGACAGAAACTCTGGAGCTAGCAGCCAGAACCAGAAACCAGGTCTTACTGCTGCTGTTTGTGGTAAAAAGTTTGATTCCAGCTCTAAAACCTCTGCTAACGTGTTCTATGACTCTGCTTTTGAAACGAACCATGAAGGTCCTGCTGGTTTCCATGGAGATGAAGGAGCTTTATAGTGAAGGATTCACTCTTCCTATCATAGACTATCTTGGGCTTTACTTCTTTCTGGATCCTTTTTGTTTTCAATGAAAGTAATGTGGTTTTCCTTTAGGAGATAACATTTACATGTTCTGCCGTGTTCCAGGTGGATTTACTCTGACACAGTAACACGTATGTTGATTGTGACACTTCTGTAGTAATCTCACACGTCTTAGCGTTCTGTAAAGACCAGGATTATACATACTGCCTGGGTAGCTGTGAACTTGTACTTCATTTATTTTGGGTATGTCATTTCAGGCTTCATCTGGAAGAGGTTATAAACAGTTCTCCAGCAGTCTCAGTTCATCGTCGTCTCTGGTTCCGATCGGCTTGAAAGGAAACCTCCAGGTCAATCTCACAATGAGAGCAACACTTTGTGGATGATGAGATTAATCATTTGATCGTTTTTATCTTCGACAGCCTGCAGGTTGCTATGCAAGTCCAACCCTGCATGTTACCATGGTTACAGGGCTCTCTGCTGGCAGTTGGGTGTGTTTACTAAAGTGACTGAATATATTTCAGTACATTTAGACAAAAAGAACAAACACACCGCGAGCCAATGGAAAGGATTCATGGAGCTTAATTCACTCCTTTTGGTATAAAAATACCTTTTAAATTCTCACACACGTTTTTTTCCCTGGTCTCAACATGATCGGTTCTGTACTCACCTGATTAACATGTTACGGAGGATCGTAAAATCACAATGATCCCCATTTTCCACTGTAAGAAGAGACAAAGAAAGGACAGTTAAGCTGGTACTCCCAACACTATATGTCATATACTATGTATGAACATAATAAATGTATAATAATGCTGAAACAGTAGAAAACCAAAGAAAAAAAACAATGCAGAAAATTCAGCTTGAACATGCACACAATTATTGCATGGTTGCATGCCACCATATCAACGTTGCAGCTCTGGTCGAGGCTTTTATTAGTCAGAATGAACCATTTTCAACTGATTCTGATGTTGGCTGAGATTATCTACTTTGTTTGGAGGGGAAAATCAGGCCCATCAGGAAAATAATATTTCCACATGTCTGCATTACTAAAGACTAAAAATAGATGATTTCCAATATCTTTAATATGATTTTAGATTGAATGTAAAAAAAGGCAACAACATACAGTACATAGGATAAACAAGAAGATGGTAAATATATAAAAACACGTTTTCTATTGATGACAAGCACTCAGTAAAAAACAGAAGTGTTTGAGTGTGTGTGATGTGCGGTGTAAAAGTGCACTGTCATCAACATGTGACTAGAAAAGTGCAACATAAGTACAGCCCAATATATAACAATTTTAAAAACATCCATCCATCCATCCATCCATCCATTATCTTGACCGCTTATTCCATTTCGGGTCGCGGGTGAGCTGGAGCCTAT
>JBAFTC010000019.1:2061611-2076867 GCA_037177435.1 Melanotaenia nigrans
GAACTTTGTAGAAATAACACACAGACCAACAGTGACCAAACCTTTTCTCATCTCATCGTTCTCTCAAGTCTTGGCTTCCAGGAGAAAAATATTGTTATTGAAACTAACACACAACAGAAACTATTTCCATGTTTCCACTTTTTCCTCCAGCTGGATCTTTACTATTTACAGTTATTTATAAAGACGATTACAATAAGGTGAGGTAAATAAAAACTTGGTTACAGTGTCTTTTGCTCATTACATAGTAGACTTGGTGTACGTTAATCAAAGATTAAAATGCGATGACTCTGCAGCCGTTTCTGCTCTGAACCAGTAACTAATAAACTCACTTCACTGACTGGTGTCCCAGATACGCCTTCAAATTCCACATATCCCCAGAGATTAAAGTTTAGGGCTGTCCAACACAGCTGTATTTTTGTTGTTTTACCAACGATATGATGGAAACTGAAAGATTAAAGTCTGAATGACATGCTGTAGTGGAAAAGCCTGATCCAGCCTGGCATGTAAGGTAAATCCTGAACGCTGTCCCTGCTGTGGTAAACAAAGTGTTGAGTAACACTCATGTAAGAACGACCCATGTCTCTTCACAGGTTAATGAAGCCAACTGATTTAACATATCCCACATGTGGGAAGGGTTTCAGAGAAACAGAAACAAGGAGGAGCAATGTCGCATGAAGTGAGACACGTGTCTTTTTTTATCGTCGCATCGTAACAGGAAGTTGTTTGTGGTCTGAAGCGCTCCATATGCTAATAAGGTGTACATGACACAGGAAATCCAGCGCCAGTCAGGTCTAATCTTTTAAATAATGGCAACTCCAACCCTGAGAAAGTCATTTCTAGCATGTTTATACGTGAGGTCAGTGATGAGGGCTCTCTAACATGATGAATGATGAACAGGAAGGAGTTTGTCTGAGGATGAATGTCTACTGTCAAAGTTAATTTCACAGTGAAATCCTGTTTCCTTTATGCAGGCAGTGTGACATAAATGGTAATATTTTCATGGTGTGAGCATCTTCTGCCAAGTGCCACCTAGTGCTGGTTCTTCAAACTGAAAACAGTTTTATTTCTGAGAATGTGGCCCAGATGTACACTTTTTGAGGGGGGGCCTTTTTCACTGCTGCACCACTAAACATGGATGCAGCAGAAAGCCGTTTTATTGCATTTGTTGGTGAAAATGGACGGAGAATGTCCACAACTAAGATCAGCATCCTCCACATCCTCTGGTAAAACTAAAAACAAGATGGATGACACTCCAATCAGAAGTAAAAAAAAAAAACAAAAAGAGATGAATGGAAATAACCAACACATCACAATCCATACAGCCAAAGACTTGTTTCTAATGAGAGAGAAAAATATTCAGTTAAATACGGCGAAACAGGGAAAATCTGCCAACAGGACGACCGAACAAACCGAACACGGTGCCGTTTTCAGTGTGAATATTTGTCAGTGTTCTACTCTGCAGCTTGTAGCTGTGTGTTAACATAAGGCCAAGGAGGAAAGACATCAGCAAAGATTACAGCTTACTACGCACATAAATCAGGGATATTCAACTTTTGGGAGGAGTTTACGTAAAATGTAAAAAGTTGATGCTACACTGACGTTAAACCCCCGTCTCTGGTAATAAAAAGTGATTTCCCTGGCTGTAAACACACCAACCTGTAAAGAAGTCCAGACTTTACACTTTAAACTTCTATTTTATGTATTTTATTTGCTTGTGAATTTTATTGACAATGTTTTTCTCTGTGAAGCACTTTGGCCTAAACTGACTGACTTACTCCCTGGATATGTTTTTACTAGAGGCGGGGCTTGATTAAAAAATTAATTCTTAGAGGCTTTGTAATTAATTAATCTTGATTAATTGCATTTTAATACAAAATAGTTGTAAAAGAAATAGACAATATCCCTGGCCAAAAAATGAACAGACCTAAAGTTAAAGTGTCCTTTTAAGTTCTTTAACCAGCAAACCAAATATGCCATTATTTTCCCTCCTTGTAAGCATCCTGATTTAAAAGCCACCTTAACCCTGCGAATGAACAAAGTTCAGAACTTTAACCAGGATCTGATGCTGTTGGCTAATTTAAAAGTCTGACACATCTTTGTCTTTTGCAAACAAATGACCTTGTCAGAGCAGATCAACCGGTTCTCTAACAAAAACACAGTAACAACACAACATCTCGCACAGCAACTACACACAAACACACACCACCACAGACACGTACTACAGGATTCACTCTGAGTGAATGAAAACTTACCTGTACAGTCTTTTTTATTCTATGAGAAGGACCTGGATATTCAGAGGAGTACAGGTCTGTGAGGAAGAGCGAATTAATCAAGGTTGACTTCCCCAGCCCGGATTCTCCTGAAAAACAAAGAAAAGATGGAGTGAAAGGCTGGAAGTGACAGTCAGAAGCATTTTCTGCTGTTCCTGTTTTTAAGCTTCTTCTTCATGCCAAACCGAGGAGCAGATAATCTGCAGATGTTTATCAGCAGCCCTTGTAATACGCTCTTTTTCAGTTTAACATTCTTCACATGTTTCAGATTCAAAACTGCCCCCAAACCCCCCAAACAGGAAATGGCTCCCCTTAACCTTTTTCTTCTTTTTAAAGAGGCGAATGATAACATTAGACAGAGGGAAGACAGACGGCTGGAAGGTCTGCCCTCCCAAATTCTTTCCCTGGCTTTGAGAAATCTAATCAAAGAATCACAGGAAGGGAGAGGCCAAGAAGAATCAGAGCACATTTTTTACTTCAGCAAAGGGAGGAAATCAGAAACACCAGGATCTTTACGTCTGAATCCACTCTAGAGAAATCAATTCACTCCATTTGTGAAAATAAGCTTGGCAAGTTAGCTGACTTATCCTTTTACACAGAAACAAACCAGTCCAGGCTTTCAAAGACCACATCACATTGTCAGGTGGACGGACACCCTGAAGGGCTCTTCACCTACATGACAGATTTAGGGTCCAGCTATAATCCCTCAGGTGGGCCACATCAGAAACCCAATGTGTACCTGCCCTGAACGGCTAAGATGGAGAACAGAAAAAACTAAGTATCTGTTGTTAGACCATCTCTCCATGGAGATGTTAACCATGCTGCACTGGATTATTTACATGAACACTGATATAATCACAGGGCGCACGAGCTCAGGCCTTCTGAATCCAATCCCCGTTAGCTTGCTAGGAAAGTCCAGTTTGTTTGAGCTGTGAATGCACAAACTCTGGTCCACCTACCAACGTAGGTCTCAGTCCATTTCAAGTGAAGCAAATACAGGCAGCAGACAATACAGAGGGCATTGTGGGTAAACACAACCAAAACATGCGTGTGTAAGAGGATGGGCAGCTCTGACCGGAAGACGAGGCTCGAGATTAGATGTGGAAAAGCGAGGGAAACGTTCTGACAGAAATATGACCAATCCAGGACCGCTAGGATCTGATGGAGCTCCAGGTTTTACTCTGATGTGGTGCAAACAGTCCTGCATTAACCAATAGATCCTTAATGTACAGTAGAGCCACCTCTGGCAAGGATGGAAATAGTTATTTAAAAAGGTCCAGTTTGTTTGTCTAAGCAAGCAACTTTAATTGTACACCACATCCACAGGGATAACCACGGTGCTGTGCTTTAAGACAAATACATGAAGTACAAGAAATAACCATTCAATGAGGTTAAGACAGACGCAGGAGTCAGAAGATCCAGAACCTGATTAAAAACACCAAGGAAATTTCACAGCCAAATAAAAATAACCAGTCTGGGTAAAAGTTAAGGCATAAAATTGTGCAGTGTGAAAGCAAACTCGGACCAGCTGAATGTTGCAACCCTAAATGAACCGAGTCTAGAGGACTCTGGTTCTGGCTCAGAACCTTGTAACTTTCTGGCAAACCAGTTCACACCAGTTAAACCAGAACCAACATTTTTAACTTTATTGTTATGTGGCTCTAATAAAGTGGACAGTGAGTGTATTTGTATATTATTTTGCTAAATATCTTCAGAGATTTTGTGTTTGTAGGGACAAGTCACCAAATGTGAAAGACCTGCTATACTGCTATAAAACCTGGAGGGTGTGACTGTGGTAAACCAAATCCCTCAGCAGAGAGCCTGTTAAAACTGGGGGGTGAGTGGAGGGCGATGAAGAGCAGCTGAACAAAAGTTCCAGTGTGAGCGAAGAGGCAGGCTTACGCCAGGCTGGCAGAGCCGCCTCTGACCTTTACAAGTGGTCGTGTCCAGCATGGGCCACAGCTGCCAGCAGCTCAACCACAACACGCCACGAATGCAGAGGATGGCAAGATGAAGAAAAACATCACACAAAAGGGTCTTTCTCTCTACACGCTCAGAGTCATAAATATTTTCCTAAGCGGGAAGAGCCTCATTTAGTCTGAACGCTGGAATTATAACTCGTCTGTGATCAAACATGCTGTAAACATTTCTTCGAAGCTGAAAAGGAAACTGCGCAGAGACTGTGTACTTGGGAAGGCTGTGGTTTGGAGAAAATGTGGGTAAATTTGTGTGATAAAAACGTCAGCTTAGTTTAGGGCAGTTCAGAGATGACGAGAACAGCAGGGCCGAAGAGGTGGCGAGCTCCAGGTCAAGGTCTCGGCTTAGTGCGAGAAGATGAAAGCCGAGAAGCTCTGGGTCCACAGGAACCAGACTCATCAAGACCGAATTTATGATGGTGGGTTCAGAGGATGCCGATCATGTTTGGCTGAAGCTGTAATTGCCTGTTTGGATGAGACGGGGGTCATGAATCTCCTAAAAACTAAACAACTGTACAACAGAGGCAGTAAAAGCTCTGCAGACCGTTCTGGGTGTCTGTACGTTAGAGGAGGAGTTATGTTCAGTCCTCCTTCCATTTAAAGCAATTATCTGTAATTTCAGTCCCTTATGTTCTAAAAACAGTCTCGTTACTCCCATTTCATTCCGGTTTGTTTTCATTCCGGGTTGTCGTCGTTAAAAACACACAAACACACACACACCATCCGGATAGAGAGAAACTGATTGTGGTTGGATGAGAAATATAAACACACTCGTACCTGTGCATGACAGTCAGCGAGGACACAACACACACATGCAGCCCAGTGCAAACACGTCCATGGCAGAGACTAGAGAGCAGGTCGCCCACAGCGTCCCCGACTTTAACATTAACATTTTAAATAGAAATTATAGTCATTACGGCCTTTAGAATAATGTTTTTTGGGAGGGGGCACGGCTTAAGCTTTTGTCCTTTATGGCATTTTTTTCCTTACATTACTTTAAGTTTGACACTTCAAACCAGTACAGAAGTCTTTTTAAACCCTAGTGTCTATACTTCTACCCGAGTAGTGAATGAACACGTTCACCTCTGGTCGTGCAGAAGCTGAAGCCCATCCCAGCAGCTAGCAGGCGAGAGGGAAAGGACACCCTGGACAGGTCGCTGCGCTACCACAGGATTCCTAAATACGTCATTCATTCATTTAACCTTCTCTCAAACTTAAAAATGATATCTGAACACAAAAAGAAAACAAGACTTCTGCTCTGCTCAACGTATCGTCTCTGGTCTGGCGAAGTTGTTTATCTGAGGTTTAATTTATCTCATTTTCTGACCAGGTGATTATTTTTTTTAGAAACAAATCCTTTTAAATGTTCTGACACAGGATGTCTTTACTTTCCTTTTTTTCCCATGGCTGTATATAATGCCTTGGCTTTGTTGCGGCCCTGGACCTGTAATACTTCTCCAGTCTGCCGCTGTCTAAAGGGAAAGTCCCATTCAAACACGAGCAAAGATGATGGATTTCAGGCCATTATGTTGAACGCTCAGAATTTCCCTTTTCAAAGATCAGCAGACTACATTCCAAATCACCTGCACACTGGAGGTCCACTGTATTGAAAGACCTGGAAAAGGATTTAACTGAAAGTGGTCGTTCTCTGCAAAGACAAACTTTTCCTGCTTCCCCTCCACCAGCCTCCTGCATGTAGTGGAAGTGGATAAACCCCTGTGGTTTACACAGCTGCTGGAAATTTCCTTTAAAGGAAGTGAGCTGGCTGCTAAGCAGGACTTGGCTCGGTGGTCCGGCTCTAAGAAGAAAATATTAGAAATGCTGGTTAAAGAGAAGGTTTCAGGACACAGAACGTTCATCATTAGAATTTGAACCAAATGATTAAATTAATAGCTCCATTTTTTTGTGATAAAATCCTGATTAATGGGCTGAATTGTTTTACTTTAAGATACAAATACAACCATGTCAAAGGTGTTCCCTCTTCTCATTCTACAGTCTTTGGCCTTTAAATGAGCTAAAAACAACTCCAGACAAAATACTGAGTCAAATAAAGAAGCAGGCTCTGAAGCCTGCGTCCACTTTAGCAGCAGTAGGTCGGAAGTAGGGATTTTCTGGATGACGTTTCAGTCTGTTTCATGGTTGTAGAGGAATTCTGCTCCACTCTTCTTTGTAGCGCTGCTTCAGTTTATATTTGTCTGCAGCTCTCTGAAGGTCCCACCACAGCACTGCAACCAGGCTGAGGTCTGGACTTGAAGATCTGCTGCTGTGTTTGGGATCATTGTCCTGATACATGAAACAGCTTCAGGCAAGCTTTAGCTGCCGGACGGATGGACTCAGACGGACTCTAGAATACTTCGGTATTCAGAGAAGTTCATGGTCCATCCATCTGTTTCCCAACTATTGTGGTTGGTTCCGATGCAGCTTTGCAAACATACACTACTCACCCATAAAGTGTCATGACAATCAGCTTTTTCATGGTCAGAATGTCCCTAAAATCTTAAAATATAAGCTTTGCATGTGAACTTAAATTGACTTTCTCTAAACTTTTGAATGCACATGTAAACTCCTCATGTGTAAATATTTATGTCAAACATGCTGTTCTTCCACAAGATCACTAACCATAAAAAACAAAAAGTAGTGTCTGAACCAAAAACTAAATGTTCTGGTTTAATTACAGTCCTCATCATCCTGCTGACATTCAGACGTCATCAGACAAAGAACACACCTAACACATGACAGCTTACTGACATGTTATGTAGTGGTACACCCACCACTGTTTGGTTCCATTAAACTGCTTGAGATGAAGGAATTACCTATGAATGATTCCACCTAAACGTCCTACATCCATAAAAAAAACTGTAAAATCTCCTCTGTACATTTTCCATTAATTCCGCCTAAAAGTTGAATTTCCCTAACTTTTTGTGAGTAGTGTAGGCCGTGCCGTCATGTTTGCAGAGATAAGAGATTTTCTCCTGCTTTACTTTCAACCAACCGTACTGGTTCAGTCTGTTTCTAACTGGACTGGCATGAACTTTAACATTTAACATGCCAACTGAGGCCTGGAGAGTCTGAGATGGAGCTCTTGGTTTTTCTTTTTTAACGGTCTGACTTTGGGCTGAACCGCCTGGGACCTTCACTCCTGGGAATATTGGTAGCCGTCTTTAATAAAAGAATGTGAATAATCTTTCTCTCTGTAGAATGATGGACTCCAGATGGTTTGGAAATGACCTTCTAACCCTTCCTGGACTGAGGCAGCAGCAGCTGTTTCTCTAACATGATCACTGCTGATGTCTTTCTTCCTGCAGAGCAGCGAACTGACAAACGTTTGTTTTTAAAGATGAGCTCAGACTGATGATGATCAGTTTATCAGTGCTTTGATTAACAGGACTTGCCGGCTACTCACCCGGCTAATTCCTATAGAAATGGTAATGGTGTACTTGGAGTAGTTTTTACTAACTGTTTTTACATTTTGTCTGAGTTTCTTTTAAATAACAACACTGTACCACATCATGTTAATCTAAGGTTGCATTTCTTAATTTTCAGATCTGTTAAGAAGCAGAGGATTTTTTTCAATCATGATCTGAAAGTTGAACCTTAGAACTGAAAGAAGGGGTACTTCTTTTTCACAGAACTGTACACTGTA
This sequence comes from Melanotaenia nigrans, assembly GCA_037177435.1. NCBI lineage: Eukaryota > Metazoa > Chordata > Actinopteri > Atheriniformes > Melanotaeniidae > Melanotaenia > Melanotaenia nigrans. The sequence goes on from JBAFTC010000019.1 coordinate 2,069,501, forward strand.
CCGGAGGGATCACCATCAATTACCGTGTTGGTCTCTGTCTGACTGTGTCTCATCCTCTTGTTTATGTGAGCCCTTCTGTCCAAAAGGAAAACACAGAGCTCATTAAACTCTGTCGATCAGGACCAACACAAAGAGCTCTGGCTGCAGTGGCCAACAACAAGGTCAGACCCTGCCAACATGGAAATTGCTGCCAAATATTGACTTTGACTAACAAATGGCTCTGGCCCACATTCCCTGCCCGCTGGCAAAGTTAGCCCCATCCCTCTTCACACACCATTATTCAGGAGCTCTCCGGCAGCATCCTGGTGTTAGTACAATCCAAGATAATAAAACCTGATTAATCTGCTACTGACACCTATAATATGCAGCAATACTCACTGTAATAGAAGTGAAATTAACTCTTATGTTTCTGGCTCGCAAGCTGTTTAGAGATTATTTGATAAAGAAACAAGATTTAAACAACTTAAAGCTCACCAAAGCAAGAAAAAACAACAAACCACCAGTTTTTTTTGGATTTCTGATTTCTCTGAGTCAGATAATTGTACTGGGTATTTCAGAAACTGCTGGTCTACTGGGATTTTCACCCACAACCATCTCCAGGGTTTCCAGAAAAAGGTCTGAAGAAGACAAAATATCCAGCGAGCAGCAGTTGTCTGGACCAGGATGTCTGGTTGATGTCAGAGGTCAGAGGAGAATGGGCAGACTGGTTGGAGATTTCTTGGCCCACTTTGGGCCCCGTAGTGGAAATAGAAACCTTAAATGATTTTAGTAAACAAGATTAAAATAAAATAACTTGACCTTCTCGGGGGACAAAAGGGAAATACTGATGTCACAAAGCTCAGATCATCTACACCGGCTTTCAGGAACATGACTCCGTTGGCAGTTCTGGAGGAAAAACTGGGTTCAACCCAGAACTGGAAGGTGGACCTGATACAGTGGAGTTTGCATTCATCTCTATTCCTTTTAAGACATAGTAGGGACCTGATTTCTTTATTTTTTAATTATGTTCTAATACATAAAATTTCCAAATGTAAATAAGATGTGCTTTCTCTTCCACAGGACTGTTCACACGATGAAAAACAAGATACTGGTGACAATATTTGCTCCAAAAATACTTCATTATCTGCTGCTGAATTTCATGTCGTACCGCTCGCTGAGGAAGCATGACTTTCCACAGCTCTCTATTTTTGAATTCTCCAAGGCCGAGAGACAAACTCGTGTTAAGAAATGTGAACAATAACAAATGTTTTCCTACGTTTGCTTTGTCTCTTCACAGAAACCCCTGACCAGCAGCTGCAATGAGGTCTGTTCTGAGAGATGTGGCACCAGTAGCTGAGTGATACTGGGAGACAGAGGGGCCTTCACACAACCACAGGGGAATCATTGTCGCTACGCTTGTCCAGGTTCCAGGAGCATGGTGCAAACAATCATTGTTTGCTCCTCAGCAAAGCACGAGGAGAGTAACAGGAGAACAACAATGCAGAGAGAAGATGACGGAATAACAAGGTTCGGCTGAATGAAAGGATGAGCCTGGGATTGGAAAGTTCCAAGAAGTGCAGATGGGAAAGGAGACGCAGGCAGAGCGGGATAAGGAGTCCACATGGCACTCTGTCTGAGAAGGGACAAAAATAAACTCATATCAAACATAAACAGGGCTCCCACTGTGGCCTTCATATGAAATTCCATGACTTTTCCATGACTTTCAGTAATGATCAGAGGCACATTTGTGCACTTTGCATTTTCAAGCTTCAGTTTCTCAGCTCATGATTATATTTAAAAGGAGCAGTTCTTAAAAAATACTTAAAGATTTGTAACCATAATGTAAGTCAAAGTCAAATTTGGAGGGACTATCATGACATCCTGTACACACAGTGCTCTAATGTTTATGAACACGAGCAGCAGGCATAAATATTTAACTTATTCCCTGAAATCTCTGCATCTGCTTGATGGATTTACTCAGATTTATTTTCACTTCATCTTTTTTCACCTTGATTTAAACAGACATTACAGACTGGTTGTGCATGGACGCAGCATATCACAATCCAAAGGGTTGTAATATGAGTTTGGGTCAGATCGATGGTTTAAACCATAAATTAAAGCAAAATGTTTCAGAAACTGTATGTAACATATATGTCACATCGGGCTTTTATGGGTTAATTGTGCAGCCATGAAGAGTCACCCCTCATTTATTGAAACATGAGCAAACAAACAGCATATGAGGTAAAAATTGAGTTTCTGAATATTTGATCTGAGCTGCTTTATTAATCCTCTTAGACCAGCTTTTTATCATTTATTTAAGTAGTCTTCAACAACAGTTCTCCAGGCTTCCTGAAAGACTTTTCGAAGCTCTTCTTTGGGTGTTTCTGCCTTTTGTTTCGTTCTGTGAAGATGATCCCACACTGCTTCAGTAATGTTCAGGTCCGGGTTGAATCCATCCCTCCTTCAGACCCACTGAGGTCCGGGTTCTGGGGAGGATCCATCAGACCTGTTGCCCCTGATCTTCAGTCCAGTTCTTGTGCCATGTGACATACCTCAGCCTTTTCCTCCTGTTTCACTACCTTAAGAACGGCTTCTTGACAGCCACGTTTCCATGGAGACCATTTCTGATGAGGGTTCGGCCAACCATAGATGGATCAGCTGAAAGTTGAGATGCGTCTCTCAGGTCCTGGTTCAGGTCTTTGTTTTTAGTCCTGACTCTTCTTCTTTTGTCCTCCACGTGTCCAGTTTCTGCCTCCACGCTGAGATAAGCCAAGTTTCCAGCTACCAGCTCTTTGGAAACCACCTTGTTGCTTCTTAAATCCTGTTTTCTGTCTAGCTGTCTGATCTTTGCTGCTTTTCAGAGACGAAACTAAAGAAATGCCAACAAATGACGTCCTTGTGGCAAAGAGGCTAAAGATCCAGTTTTAAACTCCTTCCTTGCCAAGATGTCTGTTGTGTGGCGACACAACTGGTTCATCCTTTTCCTTCAGCCCTCAGCTGACAAACCAATCCGACGGGGGGACACGAGCCGGTGTGTCCATGTGTGAGTGTCTTTTCATTCTCTGTTAATCCCACACCACTACCCTGGTCTCTCCTCCATCACAGAGTGCACGTCTGCCTTCTGGCCTGTTACACGGTAATGCTGTGAGCTAATCAGAGATGGTTTGCTGAGGGAAAATTACTATAACAGCTTAAGTCTAATGTGTTTAACTTGATTGAGATTAACGTTCCTGTAACTCTTCAAATGTGACGAACCAGCATCTGACAGCTGACGCTCCGCTGACTGAGGCCTGAATTACAACACATGAACGAGTGAAAACAAGCCTGAATGACGAGGGAGGAACTTCCTCTGTAAGAACTACAGACAATATTAAGGGTTTTTGTATTTGACACCATTCATTTTCACTCTTCTTTGTCCTCATTTACCCTAAAGCAGTAACAGAGGGCTTTCCCCTGAGGCTCAGCACATACAATTATTTTCTTATTATTAAAGTAGACGAGGAGGAAGTTATTTCTGGAAAGACGGGTCAAGGGGTGACTGCTGCTGGAGCATTTTCAAGTCTTAATGGACACAAATCTCTCCACGCTGGATCATGAGAACAAACGAGTGGGGTGAAAAAAAAAGAGTTATGGTTCACAGAAAACAGCTGTAGAGAAAAAAAAAGCTGTTTTAGTGCAACGCTCCCTAATAGGGTTCCAACATGTAAAGTTGTGCATATTAGAGGAGAGCACAAAGGTCCCAAAGATGCAAAAACAGGTTGAATTACTGACAATATAAAACATATTACATTTAATCAGATAATGCAGCCATCAATAAATCACATCCACGTTGGTCTGAGTGTAAATAAAGCTTCTAAAACTGAAATGAGCGTAGTCACTTTAAAGCTACTTACAGCAGATAGAAAAGGAAATAATTGTCTTAACCACCACCTACATACGAGCTGCAGATTTCACTGCATCCATGCAGCAGCTCAGAGTTTGCAGACTGAACAAGGAGGGCTTTAATTACCTGCATGTGTGTGTGTGTGTGTGTGTGTGTCTTTGAGGCGGCAGGTTATGTGGGCGTCCCAGGTGCATGTGAATGTGAGTTGCTGTAGTAATGTGAGTAGTGCAGGAGACAGCCTCGCCCTCTGACTCCATTTTAACCCATTCAGACCAGAGCTGCCATCAGCACATGGGCACGTTCCCTCGTGTGGCATCAGGCCTTAACTAAAAGGCAACAAATGGAGATATCTGCCACTTTAATCAGAAGATAAGAAGTAAAAATTCCTAAGCAGCCACACAGTCATCTGGGCTTTATGATAAAGTGAAAGTGAAATTCCTTGGACCTCAAGCTCCGTTTGTAATAATGCTGCACATTTGTCTGCAGGAAAAGAAAAAGTACATCCTGTTTAGTCCTAGATTTAGTTGGTTAAGGGATCATAAGCAGTGTAAGCTCCTCTATGAAAGCAGAAGTTTGGTTAGTTTGATGCTCTGCATTATTCAGGTGTGTTAACACAACGCCAAGGAGGAAAGACATCAGCCATAATCTTAGAGAAGAAACTGTTGCTTCCCATCTATCTGGGATGGGTTAAAGCTCATTAGCAACTTCTTTGAGTCCATCTTTCTACAGACAGAAAGATTATTCACAGTGGAAAGTTAACCTTCTTCTCAGGAGTGGACGTCCAAGTTCGGCCCAAGATCAGGCTGTGCAATGCTCAGAGAAACTAAATAAAACCCACAAGTTCAATCTCAGATTCTCCGTGCCTCAGTTAGCATGTTAAATGTTAAAGTTCATGACAGTCCAGTATGAAAAAAAGGCTAAATAAATATGGCTTGTATGCTCACTTTACTTATGTAAATGGGTATGTCCATTTCAAACGTCAATCCCACTCTCTTACGTCTATTACGTTAGTAAGGTAGTTATGCAGTAATTCCGCCAGAGGGCAGTGCAACGTTCAGAGTTTTGACATCAGTTTCAGATAACAGCAAACACAAGATCATGATAATGTACATTCTTAGAAAGAGGCATCAAAAGCAACAGCTCAATAGACGGTGGTGGTCTCTCTTCAGCTGATATAAATTGGTTTCTTCTTCTTCATTGTTCCTTCCACTGGTTGCAGGTCAGCTAAACAGCTCGACACTGCCCCCAGTTTCCAGTGGTACTGCTCAGTTTGCTGCGACAGGCTACACATCCGTAAGATCTCTGAAATCAGACCAAATTATGGATGTACAGGGCAGAGAAGACGAACGAAAGGTTCCATATTACAGCGTAGAGCATAGATGGGCCTTTAAAAGAACATGGCAGAACGGTTTAGGTCGGCAAAGCTGCATCTAAACAAACCACAAGACTTCTGGAACAATGTCCTCTGGATATGCAACACCCGAGTGGAGACGTCTGGTCAGGATGCAGAAACCCAAACAGCATATCAGTACAAACAGAGTCAAATAGGAGTAAATGTCTCATGCAGCAGGACAATGACCCCAAACACAGCAGCAGATCTACAACAGGATGGCTGAAAAAGAAAAGAATCAAGGTGTTGACATGATCCAGTCAAAGTCCAGACCTCAACCTGACTAAGGATTTGTCCACATGGCACCGAACCCGGTTTAGGTGTGAACACGGTGGCGAAAACTAGGAGAAAGGTTTCAACATCCTCAAGACATTGTTGTAGTACATACTACAGGCTGTGGGGGGCGCTAAAGAGTAACTCTCCAAAGCTGGAGCAAAACAACGCATGCGCAGATAAAGGCTCACTGCGTGTTGCAGGAAGTTCACATCGGAAGCAGAGAAGGGAATATAGCTGGGGATTCACTGCGAAGCAAAAGAGAAACATGTATTTGGACTAATAAAGAAGTTGAGCTTCTTCTTCAAAAAATGCTTGACTATAAAGCATAAAAAATTGAGGAAGAGTGGATTGGGATTCTCACTGGGCCTCATCACATTGACGTCATATCCTCGAGCTTCGCTGTCCTCACAGTACTGCAGATGGTAACGGACTCAAACTTCTCCTCTTTGGTACCTGGTTTCAAACATGGCCGGTTTCCCGGAGGCTACTCCCCAGCTTCGTGTGGATGAAAGGGTGTTTTTTTTAAAATACTTTTGCGTTTTTACTACAATCCTGCATCGTGGGGATGGCCCCTAAATTTTCTGTTTCTTGTGTGATTAATATGGTTAATTTTAATCAAAGGGGTGGAATCTAAGGAAAATTATGCATGTAACTCTTATGCTTGTGTGGCATTTAAGATGAGACCTGTAATCTTCCATGCTAAATATTTGGCAATGACCTTCTCCTTCTTGTCATACCACTGACAGCACTTCTTGTCTGTGTCCTCACAAGCTCTGTAACTCACACAAGGACAAGAAAAAAGAAATGTGTTAAAAATCAGTTTGAAGAGGTTCTGTAGACTGTTTGCTGTATAGTTTCCTTGCCGTTATCAGCTTGCCTTGGCTATATCACGTCACGAGAGTGTATATTAACGAAGCCTGTGAGTACTTCCCCAGACTCACCCAGCCGACTGTGTGTTGACTGTGTGACTCTCATTGCTGTTCAGCGCTTAATAAATATTTGATTTCATTCTCACTGATTGTGTGATATTATTTAAAATGAAATTCGACTACACTTCTCCTTGCACACAACTGAAGTGATCGCTGACAGCTTCCAGTAGAGTGCATTTGGCTGTTCTCACACCTTTGTCCTGTTCTTCATTACTCTTGGTAAACAGCCGTGTCAGGGAAACCACACCAGAAACGACATCTGCTGCAGTGGCCACGGCAGAGCTGATCTCCATGAGTAGCTGTTCAAAAGGTTCCATGTGGGTAATCCTCTTCTCTAGCTGTCCCCACTGAGTTGCTGTTAATGTTGCAGGGATTTCAGAATTGGCAGCATATGCACGTAAAGCCCTCTTCATCTCCAGGCTGCATCGTATAAAAGTAGGAATTCCACCAGGTGGTGACATCTTATTCCTTTTGTCTTCCAAATGACTGTAAGCTTACGATAAGTGCTTGAAGTGCCCTATCACTTTCCTCCCTTTGAGATAATTCCAAATCAAAGACATGTTTTTGAGTTCACTTACAACTTCTTATGCTGCAAGTGGCGATGCGGTTTGATGATGTTCGGTCCTCGATCTACCATCCTGCAACTTTTAAATGCAACCCTTCTCCAACACACCTGAATCAAATGTAATAAAGGCAAAACTGAAACAGCATTCTCATGTAGGTGTTGCTGTTTTCCAGGTGTTTGTCCTCTGTTAACCTGTTTGCTCTATATGCAAACTGATATGGAAGGTCCACATAAATAATAATAAAACGGATCAGTGCCAACCATGACACAAAAGGAAGGTTTCTGAAGAGCTGAATTGAAGCTCATTGGGCGATTCCCACCATCGCTGTCTTGGCAGCGTCACGG
>JBAFTC010000019.1:2228361-2240949 GCA_037177435.1 Melanotaenia nigrans
TGAGTGAATGGTAGTCATTTCAGTACCTTTTATCTTGTTTTTATCTTCTTTCTGTCTTATTTCTAATATTACCATCATACATTTAAAATATTCACTTTGAACTTGTATTTAATGCTATTTTTACTAGGGTTGCGGTGCACTTTACCTTGTCTTGTTTGTACCTGTCATGACCTCATTTGCACTAATCAGATGGAAATTAGCTGCTCAGCTAACTCTGTTGTACATTTACATTCGTTTGTTTGCACTTATGCTTATTAATGTGCTACACTGTCCCTTTTAAAGTACATAAGTAAAATGGTATGAATAAATCAATGACTACTTTCTATAACATATGAGTGAATTTATGAAACTGTTGATCAGTTCATGATTTTGATCTTTTTATCTAAAATGAAATTATATTTCCTTTTTCAAGGTTACAGGTGTTTTGTGTTGTTTTACATTAGACATGTAATTTATATTTCTGTAATCTTATTGGTATTTTTTCTGTATGTCAGGAATATGAAAAACCCTGTAATAATACAGAAGGAAATAGAAAAATTACAGATTTCTTTTCACGTTGCAGAAAGCTGATAGTTGTTTGTTAAACTGGCCTAGAGTGCAGATTCAATTTCAATTAACTTTATTTTTACAGTTCACAACAAACGTTAGCCAGAGGCACTTTAAAGTTGCAGCCCAATTAAATCCATTTATAATCCAATTCAATCCAGTGTTTGATGGTAAAAAAGATGTCACATAAAGTAAGGGCCAGCAGGCAGTTAGCAGCCAAGCCCAAAGCAAAACGTATTACTACAACTTTGTTTTTGTTAGGGCGGCTTCATGTGCTGTGTTACCGATGGTGCATTCAATAACATGAAGGAAATCAGAATTTCTACTATCAGGCATGGGAAATTTAAAGAAACCACCAACAGAAAGTCTGAATTGTAAATTAAAACCCATGGTATTTTTACTGGTTGTTCTTAACCTACCTGGGTGTTATTAGCTTATTTCTTTATTAGATGCAGTAAGTGACTGTGAACTACAGAAAAACAAGACAAAGAGTTTTCCTATTTTCGAGGTGCAGCCAGTCCAGGTGATGTAAACAGGATGGAAAGATAATTATGCTCTGAGACTGTACTGTGATTTAAATGTAAGCTCATTACCTGACCGGCTCTAAACTGAGTGATCAGGTTCTTTTATGTTTAAGTTTTGAGTTGGCAATCTCTACAAACAGCTAAATATGTCTATCCAAGCACATAAAAAACAAAACAAAACGAAAAAAAACAACCTTTTTTATCATTACATCAAATGTCTTTAAAAACAGCTTTGTTTTAAACAACAAGCTCTTTTATTAAATAGAAAAAGTGCCGCCCATGAACCTGTGATTGAATTTATTTGTTGTTTATTCATTTATCATGGATTTGCATGCTCAAGTACGTTGCAGAGGCTGATAACTTGTTTAAGAGGTAAACAAACTGTTAGTGCTGGTGTCTGCACAGCAGAACATGTTAATAAGCACAATGAGTTGCAGAGTTGAACAGATCAGGATTCACAAAATGATACAAAGCTTGATTGCATCCCTATTTGGCCAAAGTGATTGTTAATACTGCAGCAAATCTGCTCTTATTTGCAAACAACCAGTGCAGGTCATCATGGACATGTGGCACACAGCAGCTTTAATTAGCCTGGTTTCACCTCCCGATGTGCTGAGTGCAGTTTCCAGCACGTCACACAATGCCCGCACAACACGTTCATTTCAGCAGTGATGGGAAACTGCAGGCTGCTTAGCCTGTAAGTAATGTTAATGCAAGTGCAACTGCAGCTTTTTGCGTCTTCATCACTTCAACGAAGGCATCTGAAGACAGCAGGACCAGCTGAGACACAACAACAGAGGATGTTATTTTGGACATTATAATTGCAGGTGAACAAATGAAAGCAATGAGCTACAAAAAAAAAATAAAACCCTACTAGAGCTGAGGAGAAGAGAAGGCTTGGGCAATGATTTTTTGTAGATGTGATGTTATTGTAAGCCCTTAATTCCATATATGTTCTTCCAGGAAACCAAACTTTCTTTTTAAATGTGGTCTTGAGCCGTTGTTTTTCAGGCTTTCTGACGGTTTTACAAGGTTTTTCTAAAAGCTTTCTTTATGGAAAAGCAGCTCAGTGTCCCATCTCATTTTCAGTGAAGTCTTTGTATCAAACCCCTTCACATATATAAATACACCGAGTTGCTGCGATGTGATTAGTAATTGAACAGGTGGACCTGATAAAGTGGCTGGTGAGTGCACTAGTTTTAATGCAGAAACTAATACATGTGCCACAAATTCCCTTTGACGATGCAGTTCAATTCAATTCAATTCAATTCACAACAAAGTTATCTCAAGACACTTTACAGACATAGTCAATTCAAGCCAACTCACGGAGATACAATTAAAACAAATTCACACTGGTCCAGTTTAAAATCAGTGTGTTCCCATGAGCCAATTCATAAACAACAATTACCTCACTAAGGAAAACTAATGGATCACATTAAATCTTGTCTTTGATCCTGAGCATGCACTGGGCGATGGGCAAGGGGGATAAGGGAACTCTCCCTTTGAACAGGGAGGAAAAAGCTCCATTGAGGGAGGGCGGCCAGCTGGAGGTGGATCAACTTAACTCTAAGTCAGGGATACCTGCTGAGAAAGGAGAATGGAAACTCAAATTAATGTCACATGGGAAAAAAGAGCAGGAAGTGCTCCGTGCATCATAAGATGTTTCTCAGCAGTCTAACCCTGTGGCAGCATAACTAAACAAACTAAGTGTAGGAGCCTAAATGCAAGTTTTAGTTAAGTTATGGTTAAAGTTATTATGGTAAAGATTTCATGCATGTTTTCAGATTATTTAATATATAGGTGTTCGAATAGGATATTGTGGCTCTAAGATGATCTGCATACTAGATTGGTTTGGCAGGCTAAGAGGGGTGGGGCTGTTACCTGATCAGAAAACCAGTCAGGCAAGCCTGGAGTAGAGCCGCACAGTTTTTTGACTTCTCTTTCTCTCATTTCTTGGCATTATGTTTTATTTACTTTTATTTTTCATACTATAGAGAAGTAATGTACCATTTTTGTGAAGTTTTAAAGTAAACTGTAAATCTGAAGGATCTTGTGGAGTTTTTTTTTTTTTCTTTTTTCTTCTAGTGACATGTGGATAAAAGTGAGGGATTAGAGTCAAACTAAGGCTTTATGAAAAGGAAGAAACATTTTAGTCAAAAAACTGCCTGACAACGATGAATAAATGGAAAATTCGAAGCTATGGCAGTTCGTTAACCGACAGAAGTTTGCTGAGGACAGCACTACGATGTGTGTGTTCGTAAATAAAGGAGGATCATTTTTCTGTGGAAGGACAAAGTGGAACATGTGTACAGTGTAAATCAGCTTGGTGTTTTGGACATCTTTGCTTAGAAAAAGTGGAAAATTTTCGAATTGTCATTGATGAATAAGACAAAGGAAAACGAATAGTAAAAATGACTGAGAAAGCTTTAGAAGAACACACAACTAAACAAATCCAAGCACGTAGGTACAAGCTATCACAGTTAACTAGCTTGATGAAAAACATTGAGCAACTAATGGAAAAGGATGAAAATGTTGACATTGTTAAATATAAACTTCGTGTAGACTTCCATGGTTTGTATCAGGAATTTATAAACATAAACTCAGGTTTGGAAAAATTAATGGATGAGGAGGAATTTGTGGCTGATCGATCAGAAGAATAAGTTATTAAATGACTTCTTCTGGAAAGGTGAAAAATGGATGAAAGATGTCTTGGAACGTGTTGAACAAGCGGAAGAGTGTGACAAACAGGTATCACCTGCAGATTCTAGGTCTACATCTTCAAAGGAGACTACAAAACGGCACAGCAGATCTGCTGGATCTGTGGAAGCACAGTCTCAACGCCATCTTCAGTAAGATTAAAGGCAGAAATGGAGTGGGCATCGTTAAAGGCAAAGTCTGCAGCTGTACAGGAAAAGTTGGTCATAGAGCAGGAAGAAGCAGAGTTTGAAGCCCAACAAAGGAAGATAGAAGCTGTTTTAAAGGCTAGAAAGAAAATGCATGCTATGCAAAATGCTCTTGCTGAATCTGATGCTACGATGGAAGTTTTGCAAAAATACGAACACACACAAGTCAACAGCATCATTGTAAATGAAGGTGATCAATCAGGCACAAAACATGACATTCAACAAACATCACAGCACAGCTCACTAGCTCTTAACGCTGAACACAAAGCTCCTCCGGTAACAAGACAAAAGGCCACATCTACACCAAACAAAGAAAATAAAGATCAAGTGGAAGCAGCAATTGTGCTTTGTAAAGCCATCTCTCAACAGGCTAACATCTCAGAGTTTCTGATGAAGAATCACAAAGCAGCACTACTTCCTGATCTCACCATTCCAAAATTTAATGGAATACACTGGAATTCAACTCCCTTATCCGAACCAGTGATCGACTGCAATTTTTGCTTCAGTGGACAATCACATGAGCTGGTTAGGAGCTGCATCCACATGGAATCTTCTGCAGGATATGCTAAAGCAAAACAGATGCTAAAGGAGTTCTTCGGTGATGACTTTAAGATAGCGGAAGCATGCATAAAGGAGGCCTTAAATTTACAGACAATCAAGCTTGAAGATGGTGTTGCTCTTCAATCCTTTGCATTGTTTCTCACAGGATGCTCCAACACAATGAAGGATACTACTTACATGGAAGACTTGGACAACACAACTAATATAAAGGCATTGGCAAACAAACGTCCATACAAACGTCAAGCATCTTGGAGAAGGTTTGCCTGCGACCTGCAAGAAAGAACAAAGAAAAGAGTAAGGTTTAAGGACTTTGTCGACTTTGTCAACCAGCAAGTTAAATATCTTTTGCACCCTCTCTATGGAAACATAAAGGACACAACCACAAGTACGAAAGAGTCTGTGTGACAGAAATCAAAGGCTCAATGTTTGGAGACACACCAATCAAAGAAGGTGTTCACAAAGGATGTTGTGCATCCCAAAATGGAGAACAATACAGTAAACAGATGACACCAAAAACTCAACCTGTCTCAGTGGATGCTAGCAGCGAGCCCTGTGCTTACTGCGGTGGAGCTCAGCACAAAACTTACAGTTTGCAAAAAATTCAAGAGTAAGCAACACAAAGACAAGATTGATTACTTGAAGGCTAAAGGTATGCGCTTTGGATGTCTGAAACATGGTCATATGAGTAGCAGCTGTAAACAGAAGCTTCAGTGTCAAGAATGCCTGAAGGTGCACCCCACACTGTTACACATAACCAAGAAAGACTCCAATGAATGAGATGGAAAATAGAAGTTATGAGCAGCAATCTGTATCAAGTGCCTTTGACTGAAACAGTCTGTCACAAGAGCTGGTACGGATGATTGTGTCTTTTCAATTATTCCAGTATGTGTAAAAGCAAGGAAGGAAACCAAGACGGTGATCACGTATGCGTTTTTGGATCCAGGCAGTTCAGCTACCTTTGCTACAGAGTCACTGATTAACCAGTTGAACATGAATGGGTGCAATGTCAGCATCTCATTACGGACCATGGGAAATGAATCTATTGTGAACACACACATTGTGACTGGTCTGGAAATCAGCAGCCTGGAAGGAGACCAGTTTATTGAACTTTCAGAAGTATATTCACAAATGGATATTCCTGTAACTAAGGACAATATTCCCCATCAAGAGGATAGTGATAGGTGGTCTCATCTAAAGAAAGTGAAGATTCCCACCATTCAAGCAGAATTTTGACTGTTCCAAAAGTGATGGAGCTACTGTAAGTGGTCAGTAGCACTGGCAGTGGACCATACGCAGTGAGAACTATATTAGGCTGGACAGTGAATGGACCGCTTCGAGGTGGAAGCACCATAATGGAAACACTTTGATAGGAGTTACTGCAAACTGCATCTCAGTATCTAGGCTTTAAGAGCTCTGGCAGTTGCAGTTCAAGCAGGACTTCCCTGATGCTGGACAAAATGAAGACATGTCGATTTTGAAGGATGGCCATCACTTTCTAAAGATGGTGTCGCAATCTGCTACACTTGAGGACGGTCATTACAGTATTTGTCTTCCTGTGAGAAAGAAGCTCTGTGCATGCCAAACGATAGGGCAGCCGCAGAGCAACGTGCATTAAACCTGAACAGATTTTCTAAAGATGTCAAGTTTTACAAAGAATATGTTGCCTTCATAGATTATCTCCTCAAAAAAGGCTATGCAGTAAAGCTTGATGCTGGAGAATGTGAACCTTCACAGAGGCAAACATGGTATCTGCCTCACCATGGAGTCAGACATCCAACCAAGCAGAAACTGTATGTTGTGTTCGATTGTGGAGCAAGCTTCTGAAGAACATCCTTGAACCAGCAGCTTCTCCAAGGGCCGGATCTAACAAGTTCTTTAGGGAGCGTCTTCCTGAGGTTCCAACAGGAGCCTGTGGCAGCCATGGCTGATGTGGAGACTATGTTCCACCAATTTAGAGTCAGCAGAGACGACACAAATCTTCTGAGGTTTCTGTGGTGGTCTGAGGGTAACTATGACCTGGACCTCGTTGAACATAAGATGTTGGTTCACATTTTTGGTGCAACATCATCACCAAGTGTTGCAACCTTAGCACTCCAGAAGTGTGCAACTGATTTTGTGAACAAATTTGGTCAGGATGTGGCTAAAACAGTCCACAACAATTTCTATGTAGACGACTGTCTTAAGTCACCTGCTGATGAAGATACAGCTATCACTCTGTACTGGATTAAGAAATATGTTGGCAAAGGGTGGATTACGACTGACAAAGCTGTTAAAATGGACAAACTACTAAGGAAACAGCGTGAGTTGGAGCTTCACAAATTAGTGTTTTGATCAGATAGCACTGCTGTATTAAAGAACACGAATAGTGAGAGCACCAGATTCAAGACGTTTGTAGCTAATAGGGTCTCAACAATCCTGGAGCACTCTCAGACATCACAGTGGAGGTACATCAGTACAGCTCTTAATCCTGCTGATCATGTCTCAAGAGAACAGACTGTCGAAGTATTTTTGAGAAACAAGAGCTGGCTATCAGGACCCAGTTTTTTCCTTGACTCACAAGATCAGTGGCCCAAAAATCCAGATCCTGGAATGCTGAATACTGATGACCCAGAGTCAAGACGGTGACTCAAGTTTATGTTATTCAGGCACAAGAGCCTAAAGATTCTCTGGATTACTGGATGAACCACTACTCTTCCTGGATAAAGTTAAAGTGTGCTGTTACCTGGTTTCTGAAACTGAAAGATTTGTTGAAAGAGCTGGTGGCAAAGAGAAAGGAACTGAAGTTGAAGAAAGCTTACAAGGCAAAGAATCTGACATGTCAAAACTTGACATAAGCAGAAACAGAAATTGTGAAGTACTGTCAGAAGCAGAGTTTCAAGGAAAATTTGACTATACTGAAGGAACGTCTTAAAGAAAAGTAGCTCACCCTATAAGTTGATTCCAGTGCTTCTAGACGGAGTCATGAGAGTTGCTGGAAGGTTGAGTCCCGACGATTCCAAACAGCCAGCCATCTTGACCAAAGACTCGCATATCACTAACCTTGTGCTGAGACACATTCACAATTAGAGAGTCAAACTAAGGCTTTATGAGAAAGGAAGATACAGATGTAAAGTGAATTTTCCTTGGCATCCAACATGAGCGCAACATGTCCATATTTAGCTTAGTCGTCACAGCACCACACATCATCTTATTAAGACCAGGCTTGTCATCCACTGATTGCAGCCACCTATTTCAGAAACACTTCAAGAGTCAATAAGAAAATGTGTAGTTTTTGGTAAACTCTGTGTATAATGTGAAAGGTGAAAATGCAACGTCTCTCTCAGATGTCTTTGGGCCATGCAGATGGAGTGTCAGAGCGAACTCTGCTCTTTAGCATACTCTGTATGGTCCTGCTTGGCCATGAGGTCTATCTTAAGATCTGAAAATGAATGAGAATTTCTAAATTTTAATAACTTGGAGGTTCAAAAAAGAATGTAGGAATAATATACACATTCATTTTAAAGTTATAATTTCATTTTACCTATTTTGTCATTTTTCCTTTCTCGCTCCAGACTTTTGCTCCACCCTTTCCAAGATTTGTGGATAATGGCCTTCAGAGAAGTCAGACAACCAGGCAAGCATAGCTATGATCTTGGTAGAAAGAATAACGAACACCGCCTCATTTCACACAAATCACTTGGACATCTTTTGTGTCTGATCTACAAAAGTCATCACTTGTCTTAGATCGAAGGGAGGTGCAGAAGATGGTAAAATCCGCCCACTACCTTGCTGAAGCTGCAGCGTCTAGAGGCTGAGAAACCACACTTCCATGATAAATGATTCCATGATAAATGCACAAGACAAGAACTCACAGAAAGAGAGGCAAATGCTCACACATAGTTTTACATGGCATTTACTGTAATGACCTGGGAAACCCTTCCCCACACCAAGCACTGCATAACTAAACCTTCAACACAGGAAAGACACAGAGCATTATACAATTTTATTGCCAAGCGTGTACACACCATACAAGTATGATACACACTGAATTTTTCCACACATCACAAGACATTATAAAGGGAGATTCATTAAGTCCTTCCCAGAATGACACAAGGTTTCTCAGGTTACAGCATTTTTCACTAAAAATAAGAGTCAAGGATGCAGTGGTCTTCTTTCTTGCTGATTTTATATAACTCTGTTGAGAATAGAAGAACCTGGATTCCTGGAGAGGCAGTCCAACTGAGGTTGATGTGCACCTGAGAAGGGCAAGATGGTTGGATGAAGGGGTGAGGTCAAGGCAGGCAAGGGTCAACGACAAGGAGGCAGAAATCTACGGGGTTGGGCTAAGGCAGAAATCTGTAAAGCAAAAGGGCAAAAAAAAAACAACAAAAAAACAACAAAACAAACAAACAAACAAACAAAAAAAACCGCTGCAGTAAAAAACCTCTGGTGAAGAAAGCTGGATCACTGACCAGACGGCCTCAGACAACCTGGCACTAGCGGATGAGCAGAGGAAAGTTAAATGCTATGTGAAACAGGTGAGCAGCATGAGAGCAATCACCAAGCACAGGTGGAAATAATCAGGGACCTGGCCAGCAGAGCACCAATCAGACCATGACATTTACAGCAAAAAATCTGATAGTATGCAGACACACAAATATAAAAAATGTTCACATATCCATTTAATTATGGGAATATGTACAAATTCTTTCAAACCCTGTTTCACTAACAAAATATGTATATGACATTGATTAATTTGTAGGTCAAACTTTATTTCACACACTGGTGAGATAAAGTTAGAAGAGCTTTGAACCTTTTATAGATGCTGCTTGTATACTTATTTGGTTTGTCTTACCTATCACACCCCATTTCACACTTTATTCATCACGTATCACACCTATTGTTTTGAATTATTGCCATGGCATCATCACAAAGCTTTGCTCCTTTTATAAAAGAGTTGCTCAGAATAAAAACTACTGAGTCATGAGAGCAGTCTGAAATTCTGGTATATGATGAGTTTGGACTTGAGTCCATATATGAGGATGACAGGACTGACAGGCAGTCAGTCACACTGATCACTTTCATTTGTCAAAGAGATGTGATTCCTCTCACATGCTCGGGTGTATGGTGATATGTCTTTTGTGGCATGTCACACAAGGTTCAGTGGATTTTTTTTCTTTTTTATAAAAAAATTAGATTTTAAACAGTTGCTGAGCATTTGTTTCTTTTTCTATTAGTGTTGTGAGGATTTATCTTGCTAGCATTTGTTTCACACTTCACAACTTTTTTCCTGTCCTGGTGCCTCTCTTTACAGCTGCATATCACTTTAGTTTGAAGTCAATTCTAAAATGGTTTCCTGGTTAGTCGTTCGTTAAAAATATTGACATCTAGAAGAGATTTTTGCTCTGTGCAAGTACAACTACTGATGTTATGTAGAGCTGTTAACCTGATGTTAGAATGGAACTACAAAGCAGTGCTAATCTAGTTAGCACTGTATTAGTTTTATAATGTCATGAAACCATGTCATATTTAGTTTGTAGTGAGTGTATTTAGGGCCCACAAATCAACTTAGTTAATCAAATGATTTTCACATTGGAGCTGAAAGTAAACCATAAAGATGCTCAAAGAGAACCTCAGTATCCATGTTACTTAGTGCTGACTGAGCTAGCAATACAATATCCCATTTACAGGAGGCTAGCAAGGCTGTGAGTGGCATTATAATGTGGAGAAATATATCTTATATGAATGAAAAGAAAGGGAAATATTTCTGCCTTTTAGTAAAGAGGAAAGCAGATTAGCTCCCAACATGGAACTAGCCACACAAAGATCCAGTCTACCACCATCACTAGATAGTAAACCAGAATTGATCCCCCTACTACTACATCAAGCTCCACATAAGCACCCCAAAACAACCAGTTTACCTTTTTGAACTTGTTGCAAATATTTCTACTTGATGATCCAGATTATTAATGTAAAGATATTTTATTTTTCTGATATTGATATTGAGCCGCCACCTTACCGTGGTGGAGGATCCTAGTGGCTATGTTGTCAGAGGCTTCATGCCCCTGGTAGGGTCACCCATGGCAAACAGGTCTGATCCTCGGCTGCAGAAACTGGCTCTAGGGATGTGGAATGTCACCTTTCTGGCGGAGAAGGAGCCTGAGCTGTACCGCGAGGTTGAGCAGTTTCAGCTAGATATAGTTGGACTCACCACTGGAACCACTGTCCTTGGGAGGGGCTGGACCATCTCAAGGATCCCGGTGAGAGGCGCTGAGCAGGTGTGGGCACGCTCATTGCCCCGCGACTTGGCACCTGTATGTTGGGGTTTACCCCAGTGGACAAAAGGGTAGCCTCCCTCTGCCTTCATGTGGGGGGACGGGTCATGACTGTTGTTTGTGCTTATGCACCAAACGGCAGTTCAGAGTACCCACCCTTTTTGGAGTGGGTCCTTGGAGGAGGTGTTGGAGAGCACTCCTTCCGGGGGCTCCCTCGTTCTGCTGGAGGACTTCAATGCTCACGTGGGCAATGACAGCAAGACCTGGAGGGGCGTGATTGGGAGGAATGGCCCCCGTGATCTAAATCTGAGTGTTGTTTTGTTGTTGTGCTCGTCATGGATTGTCGAACACCTTGTTCAGGCATAAGGGTGTCCACATGTGCACTTGTCACCAGGACACTCTAGTTCGCAGTTCAATGATCAAACTTGTTAGTGGTATCGTCGGACTTGGGCCACATGTCCTGGACACTCGGGTGAAGAGAGGGGCGGAACTGTCAACTGATCACCACCTGGTGGTGAGTTGACTCAGATGGTGGGAGAGGATGCCGGTCAGGCATGGCAGACCCAAGCGTGTTGTGATGGTCTGCTGGAAACATCTGGCAGAGTCCCCTGTTAGAAAGAGTTTCACTGATTTGATGTAATCTGTATGTGTTGCCTTGTATCTGTGACATGTTCAGTGAAAATAAAGTTTAATCTGATCTGGAACAATAAACAGGTGCAACGGAGCAAATTGTATAAATCTCTTTCCCTGTTTATCCAGTGCAAGGAATGTAAAAAAAAAAAAAAAAAAAAAAGCAGCATAGTTCATGAATCGCTGTAAGCTGATGCCACCTCCTGGCGCCAAGCGCAACCACACACACAGCACATGAACACGCGTGCACACACTCATAAAGACACAAAATGTGGGAACTGTAGACTCTGTTGAGCTCATTGTTTCCAGTTGGAGGGAGAATCTCTTGCTCAGGAGCAGCCTGAGTGTGTGCAGCCAGAAACTTCATGTTGTAACTATAAAACTCTCATAATTTTAATACCTGCAGAGTTAAACTTGTTTGGGTGGTGTGAAAAGTTTTGAGAGATAAAATTCTGTCTTTTTTTTTTGTTTGTTTGTTTTTTTTTTTCCTCCAGCTGAGTTCCGGCTGTTTTTTGGACTCACATATTAATATTCTTCATTTCAGTGGTGTGGTCTTTTGTGGATTTAAGCCCCATCTCTTAAAATAATTGGGGAGAGTTAATGAAGGCATTAGTGATGGTGACTTAGTCCCGAGGGCTCTGTTTCCTTTCTGTCTGCATAGGAGTGCGGTCAAGCTTCTCAGTTAAATCCTGAAAGCCGTTCATTAGGTTCAGCCTACATGAACTCCACTAAACCTCAAACTTATGGTAACTGTCAAATAAGACATGTGTGTGTGAGTAAAAGTACATTTTAAATTCATGACCGAGAAACTATTCATGCATCTGTTTACATGTTAGAAAATTTATTTAAATAAAACTCTTTTATTCATTCAATCCCAGTCTTAGAACTAACATAAAGTGCATTTTTATCTAATATCAGTGATCCAAACCCATGTACTGCCATGCATATTTAATTAGCACTCAGCTTCTCCTTAATCAGGTCCACCTTCTAGTACGGGACCTTTTTAATTCCTGGTGTGATAGATGAAGCAGGTGGTGGAAACCTTCCTCAGAGGTTTTCTCCATTTTGACATGACAGCATCACAGAGTTGCTGCAGGTGCATTATCCTGCTGGAAGTAGCATCAGAAGATGCTCCACTGTGGTCATAAAGGGATGGACATGGTCAGCAAC
>JBAFTC010000019.1:2278572-2289982 GCA_037177435.1 Melanotaenia nigrans
TAACTGAAACGGTTTAAGAACAAAGTTTGAGAGAGAGATCTAAAAGACAAGATAAAAGACGATTGGCTTGACACCACCTTCCGTCTATCCATCTATCCATCCGTCCATCCATCTATCCATCCGTCCATCCATCGATCCGTCCATCCATCCATCCATCCATCCATCGATCCGTCCATCCATCCATCCGTCTGTCCGTCCATCTATCTATCTATCTATCTATCTGTCTGTCTGTCTGTCTGTCTGTCTGTCTGTCCATGCAGAAAAAATAGTCATTGGAGAAAACTAACAGTCAACTAAATGAATACTTGTTGTCATTCAAAGCTAAATCTGCACGGATTCCTTAGCAGACCAGTTTCATCACTGTGGTCTCTGTTATGTTTGTATGTTTATTTTCCTTTCCCAGAATTCCCCTGTTGTTGCAGCTGACCCTGTTTGCCTCCTGCTTTTTTATCCTGGATCTTAAACATGCTTGATGTAGTCAGAAACTCTGGCTTAACTTATTCTGAGCTGAGCACCTTTTCAGTTCCAGATCAGCTGCTTTGAGTTAGTTCAGTCAGCTCTGAGTATCTTTACTCAGAGTTAGGCACCACAATTAAAAAACCGTCATCAGTGGAGCACCTATACCTGGATTCACCATGGCAACCACTCATACAAAGCTCCTTATTTCACCCAGTTGCAGGTTCATTGAAGCATAAAGGTATTTCCTAAAGAAGGGAAGACATCTGCTGCTAGAAGCATCATGCAAGAAAACTGCTGCACGAGTCAGCGTGGAAGTTGAAATCCACTGGTCCACTGACTGGATATTTAACTTTCTTACAACTGGAACATGCGGGTTAAAATGTTGATGGATAGAATAAAATTTTACTTTGACAGGTTCAAGACATCTTGAAAGATAATGTATTATACTAGATTATAATTTTCCATTTTTTACACTCGATGCACAGCATAAATATTCAGTGGCTTTTTCCACATCCAGTGACGTTAACCTCCAGCAAAGGCTTTTTAACTCATACAGTAACTGTCCTCTCGCCTACTATCCGGGTTTATGTTCTGTGTTGCCAGCGTTATAAAAAGAGGTCCATTTACAAAGGAAACGTACGTAGTACACTTACACATAACATAAATCTTGCTGTGACATCATCTCATACACCCAGTGTGCCACGTGGATATGCATGGCTAGAAAATCACTGCAAACGGTGCCTTTGATGAGATATTGATCAGGAAATAACATCTGTTCAAGTTCTATAAAATCTTGCCTATGGAAATCGTTCAGCGTCTGAATCTCTGGGATCGTGTTGGTACAGACAGCTGCTCCGGGTGGGAGGAGACGGGACATCTGATCCTTTTCTTTCCTTTTCAGCAATACCTTTATGGAACTCAAGCCAAGCTCCTCTCGTACAACGATTTCATCAATAAAGAGCTGATTCTGTTCTCCAACTCCGACAACGAGAGATCCATCCCATCCTTGGTTGATGGTTCGTATCGTCTCCGTCTCTGAACCGCCAGAAAATCATTTCCTAACAAGATGTTTTAGTTACAGCCACCACTCTGTTTTGATATATATGTGTGTGTTTGATCCTTTAGGCTTGAAGCCCGGTCAGAGGAAGGTTTTGTTTACCTGTTTAAAAAGGAACGACAAGAGAGAAGTGAAAGTAGCCCAGCTGGCTGGTTCTGTGGCGGAGATGTCTGCCTACCACCACGGAGAGGTAAGGTCGACTCTTTAGATTTAATGTGGACGACTCAGTTTGCAGATCTGCTGTAAAATAAGAGTAGCCTTCATTAGTCATGGTTTACTGTGTCTCACATATTTATGCTGACAAGTCAGAGGAGCCGCAGCAGAACTGTGCGATGGAGATCCAGCTCCTGAAACATGTTCAGCTTCCTGTTCATTAAAACTGTGGCCAGAGCAGATTTTTCAGGAGCTGATGAGCAAAATCAAAGCTTGGATTTCCTTCGGATCAGACTCAAAAGGATTTTTTTAAACCAAGCTAAATTGTAAATACAGCTACAAGTTTTCACAGCCCTCTTAAAAGTTTTTACTCTCACTGACTAAATATACAGAATTTTACTTATTGATTGCAGCCTTATGTGTCATTTACATTTATTACATATAAATCTGGCGTCAGACTACTCTACATGTCCTTTCATTATGCCTGGTGAATAACCAAAAAGATCAAACTACAAAGTTCATGTCGAGAATGAAGGTATCTGCTGCTGATGTGCTGTTGCTTGTTACTAAAGGGGATATTTAGATATGAACCTGCCTCAGTGGCTTCAGTGAACCTTCATCAGGTGTTTGAAGCCCGGGATCAAGGCTAGTCTTCGTTCCTGGAGTTTACATGCATGCTTAGACTCCAACCACCCACCTCCTGTTTCCCCTGCAGCAAGCCCTCATGATGACTATAGTCAACTTGGCCCAGAACTTTGTGGGCAGCAACAACGTGAACATCTTGCAGCCTCTGGGCCAGTTTGGTACTCGCATCAATGGAGGCAAAGATGCTGCCAGCCCTCGTTACATCTTCACCATGCTCAGGTAAAACAACACGACACTGAACTGTTGTTTGTGTGTTTGTGCCCTTTCACCATCTCCACCTTCAGTCACTGGACAGAAAGGAGAGGAAACAACGCGGCAACCCCGACAAGAGTTAATCCACTGGGTTAAAAACAGCCATTAAATTTAATGTTCCACATAAAGAATTTCTCATGTGAAACCAAAACTGCGGTGGTCCCGTTTCCTTACAGTCCCCTCGCCAAGCTGTTGTTCCCAGCGGTGGACTCAAACCTGCTCAAGTTCCTGTTTGATGACAACCAGAAGGTGGAGCCGGAGTGGTACATTCCCATCATTCCCATGGTGCTGGTGAACGGCGCCGAGGGCATCGGGACGGGCTGGGCGTGCAAGATCCCAAACTATGACCCCAGAGAGATCGTCAACAACATCAACAGGATGCTGAACCACCAGGACCCCCTACCCATGGTAACTAAATCCCAGTTTGTGTTATGCTGGTGGATTAATGTTTTTCCACTTTGTTTTATCAGAAAACATTTATTTAGTCCATTTATTTAAATGTTCTGAAGTTTCATTAAATCCTGAAATATGACAACTCTGAGAAGATGACGTCTAAAAGGACGATGTACTGAATCTTTTTTAACTGATGAGAAAGGAACATGTGCAGATCATTTCTTTGTCCCAAGTCAAACACAGTTTGTGAATCAACACGCAATCCGGCACCAGAACCCGGTTAGGACCCTGAGACCTCAGATGGCAGGTTTTTCTTTACTGCAGTGGAAGGAGCTGCTAATATTCCCAGTTAGGGCTTTCACACTGGCCGGGCACCAGTGCAAGTTCCTGAACCTAATTCTGAACCAGCTGGCGCATTCACACAAAAAAGAAAAAAGTTGGTATGGAACCTAGAAAGTCTGTTCCCAACAGGCCCCAGAAAAGACTGCTTCTGAATGGTGGTTAAAGCTAAACGCTAACTTCACCTGAACCCCCCCTTCTGAATGAAGACAAAGGTGAAGCCAGAGGAAGGCTGCCTGTCAGTGTTCACACGAGGCCTGTACCTCCCAGTGTTTCAGTACAGGAAAAAAACAAGTTGACTTCAGAAAGTGACATGCCGCGGCAGACAAAGACTTGAACAGCAGCAGAGCTGGATCTGGTGTTACGTCCATCTTTCCAGCTGCTGGACAGCCACCGCTGCAGACACCACCGAAGAAGAAGCCAGCCAATTACCTTCTCCCCCACCTAGTTTTCTAGGTTGTTAAATGAGGTGCTACACAGGTAAATATCTCAGGTAGCCATCAATCGATGTTGATGATCTGTTTTTTTCTATACAACACCAAGTCACAGCAGAGGTCATTCCAGGTTCCATTTCCTCTAGAACAGGTTTCTACAAAACAGCTGTTTTTATCTGATCTCCATGGCGGCAGCTCATAGCTGCTCCCTGCGTCACACATCAGAGCAGGTACTTCCGCCAGCGCCGTGGGCAGAGTGCTCATCCAAAAACACGTCAAAAGCAGCATGCACACAAACACACCGCACCCTTTTATCTGTGGAGGGACGCCTCAGCAGCAGGGAGTGGTCCAGAGGGCAGCAGACCAGGGAGCAGGTGGCGGAGTGCAGCCAATCCCAGCCAGGCCATGACACGTGGTGTTTTTCATAGCAGACTGATTAGCTGCACAGGTGACAACCGTAACACACAGTAACACTGTACTGCTGTAACGGGAAGGTTACCTGTTCATGGATACCTGCACAATTCAGCAGGACCGATTTCAAGGTTGTTGATATTTACGTTTATTTACAACCCGGTTGTCATCATGACTTTAAACTCTGTAGTGGTGAAGAGGTTTACTTCATTTTAAAACATTTGTTTAGATAAAAAACTTTTCCTGTTTTCTGCTTTTGTTTGTGTGTGTGTGCGTGTGCGTGTGTTCAACAGCTTCCCAGTTACAAAAACTTCAAAGGAGTGATCCATGAACTTGGTCAGAACCAGTACCTGGTCAGTGGAGAAGTGTCGGTCCTCGACAGGAACACCGTCGAGATCACAGAGCTTCCTGTCCGGACGTGGACACAGGTACGATCCAGCTCCTTCCTCATCAGATAACGGATGTTAGCTGCAGAACTGAGGATCGTATTTCCTCCTGTGTTCAGGCCTATAAGGAGTCTGTGCTGGAGCCCATGCTGCAGGGCAGCGACAAGACGCCGGCTCTCATCAACGACTACAAGGAATACCACACAGATACCACCGTGAAGTTTGTGGTTCGCATGTCTGAGGAGAAGCTGGCTCAAGCCGAGGCAGTCGGGCTCCACAAAGTCTTCAAACTGCAGTCCAGCCTCACCTGCAACTCCATGGTAAAACATGACGTCAGCTCCTTTTATTCTAAAATTCCTGTTTGAAAAATGGACGGTACAGGTTGAATTTTCTTTGATTTTCTCCCCAGGTGCTGTTTGACCACATGGGTTGTCTGAAAAGGTACGATTCAGTCCAAGACATCCTCAAAGAGTTCTTTGAACTCCGACTGCACTACTACAAACTGAGGAAAGACTGGTTACTGGGCAGCCTCGGGGCTGACGCAGCCAAACTGTCCAACCAGGCTCGCTTTGTACTGGAGAAGATCGAAGGAAAAATCTCTATCGGTATGAAATGAAATAACTCAACAACCAAAACAAACTCAGAAGCTGTTGGTCTCTGTCTCTTTCTTTATAGCTTAACCATAAATATCGAGCTGAAATGATTCATCAGAGTAACTCAAACACCTCAGTTAGAAAAACATCCTCAGTGCAAATTATTTGCTTCGATGCTTCGCTTAATCCTTAATATACAGCGATTATCGCTAGTAAATGTTTATAGAAAACATGTTTTTGGTTTTATCAGCAGTCCTTAAACATGAAATTTGGTTGATAAAAATCCTACTAAAATCAGAAAACTTTCCACAGACAGACAGAAACGGCTGTTTTATTATTTTATTCACACATTAATTCATTTTGATTTAAGGTTTTATTTGTTTGATAGATTTTTGCTTTTAAAAGAAAATATCTTTAGGAACAACTCAATTTATATTCAAAGGAAGACTTAAATGAGTGGTTTATTTTTCTTTACATGCAGTCCATTGGTTTCCATTTTAGTGAAAGTTCATGTTAAGAGGACTGTCTTTTTTTCCTCCATTGAATAACAGAGATAAGTATCTGATTAGTCAATGGACACCTCGATTACCTAACAAACTGTTAGCTGCAGCCCTGGAATATTTATAGCTGGTGTGTTGTCTGGTTGTCTGGCTCTAGGGGTAAAAAGTCCCAAGCTTGACCACAACGAGGTCTGAGAACCAGAAGGAAACGTTGGATTCAGTCTGAAACCATCTTATAACGTTCAGCTTCTTGTGTAACAAAACATGCCTGAGGAAGCTTACTTTTTAAATTCTTCATTTCTTTTTTCCTCCAGAGAATAAATCCAAACGTGAACTCATCCGGATGCTGGTGCAGAAAGGCTATGAATCCGACCCGGTTGCTGCCTGGGTCAAGGCTCAGGAAAAGGTAGGACCCGGCTGCTGTGTGATTAGATCCGGTAGGAAGTGCTCCTGCACCGACCTGCTCGTGGCTGCATGTCTGTGCAGTCTCATTGATGTTGGAAGAAATTAGCGTCCCTACATGAGCCTGATCTGGCTGCTGCTTTTCTCTGACAGGCTCAGGATGACGACTACACCGACGGGAACGAGAGCGACAGCTCCGTGGACTCTGGCTCCTCATCAGGCCCAAACTTCAACTACATCCTCAACATGCCTCTGTGGTGCCTGACTAAAGAAAAGGTGGAGGAGCTGCTCAAACAGAGGGACCAGAAGGTATCCATCACTGTTTTATTCACATGTTTCAGCTGATGTTTGTTGTATAGCAGCTAAGCTAGCTGTATTTAGTGTTTATTCATGGATTGATCAACATTATCAGAGTCAGAGTTCCTTGTTTAGCTCACATTGATCCAGGATGGCAGTAGGCATGCTGTAACTGAGCGAGTCAATGTGTGTGTGCAGAGAAGTGAACTGGGCCATCTGCAGAAGAAATCTTCGGAGGATCTGTGGAAGGAGGACTTGGCGATCTTCATTGAAGAGCTGGATGTGAGTTTATGTTGCACCTGAATTAATGTCTGATTTATTAAAACCAAAGCTTCCTTACAGTGCACTTCCTGGAAGATTGGGCCAGTTTTTTTAACTTAGACCCGTTTCTCAGCTCTTTATCTGAAATATTAACATAGATAGAAATCTTAAGAATCAGTCCAGCCTTTCTGGGTCAGCGGTTGATAACTGTGAAAATGAAAAGGTCTCAGATTGCCTCATTCTTGGGTTTTTACAGAACTTCTGTTTTTCTCTCAGAAAGTGGAGGCTCAGGAGAGGGAAGAGCAAAGTTTAGGAAAAGCCATCAAACTGGTGAAGGGTAAAGTGGGCAAACCTAAAGTGAAGAAGCTGAACCTGGAGGAGACGATGCCGTCACCGTTTGGGCGGCGGGTGGAGCCTCCGACTCAGCCCATCAAATCTGATGCAGTCAAGAAAATGACCAAAAAGAAAAAGGTAACTTAACAACACGGGTCGAGCCATCCGTCCAGCTAATGGATGGATGGATGGATAGAGCTTATGATAAAAACAAAATATAAAAATAAAGTATAAAAGACCAAAGTGCAGGATTTAAACCGGTCTTGTGTTTTCAGGGAGACTCAGACGCAGCAGTGAAGCTGGAGTTTGATGATGACGGTTTGGGCGGCGAGGGAGGAACTGGAGAAAACTCTGTGGCCAAACCGAAAGCTCCACGAGTCAAGAAAGAGAA
The DNA here is from genome assembly GCA_037177435.1 of Melanotaenia nigrans. Lineage (NCBI taxonomy): Eukaryota > Metazoa > Chordata > Actinopteri > Atheriniformes > Melanotaeniidae > Melanotaenia > Melanotaenia nigrans. The sequence goes on from JBAFTC010000019.1 coordinate 2,285,879, forward strand.
GAAAGAGCCCGGTCAGTTCTCGTCTCATTAACGTACCTCTGCTCCGTGCTAAGTTCATTCATGGTGGAAGAAGGAAGTAAACACTCGGGTCGTCTTGTTTTCTCTTTCAGGAGCTCCCAGAGTCAGAAAACCTCCTGCACCCAAAGGTACTTCTGCTAAGAAGGTGAAGAAGAGGAACCCCTGGTCTGAGGATGAGTCCAAGTCTGACAGCGACGTGGAGAACAGCAAACCCGTCATTCCCAGAGAGACCAAGTCTCAGAGGGCATCAGGTATGAATGTGAAGCTTAATTCTGCAGTGGTGTTTAGTTCGTCTGGGGTGCAGAGCTCCGTCACTGTGTGGAAACTAGTTCTTAAACATGTCTTCATGAGCTGGTTTGAGGCAAGTGAACAAGGTGTGGGCTACACTGCTCCAACCCTTCACCGGCACCACAGAAGAAGAAGCAGGTGGAAGAAGATACAGTAAACACTGCAGTGGAATTCCATCTGATCTGTCTGTAGGGAATTACATTCATTTCTGGAAAATCCAAGATGATGTTTCTCCCGGAAAACAGATTAGTCACATCAGTTTGTTGTTGGACGCATCAAATCAGCCACCAGAGTAGGGCTGCAACGATTAGTCGACGTCAACAACAGTCAACAATGAATTTACCCATCGGAAAAAAAAATTACAGAGTGAGACATTGTCTTCTTTTCTTATCTCTGCTGAGAGTTGCACATGTCCGCCATGGGGAAAATATGGTGGCCAACCGGGGAGTCAAACGGCGGCAGAGGACGTCAAAAATGTGGAATAATTTCACTGTACTGCTTTGTCCATTAAGGGTTGCTGGGAAGCTGGAGCCTATCCCAGCATTTAGCAGGTGAAAGGCAGGTACACCTGGGCAGGTCGCCAGTCCATCGCAGGGCTGACACAGACAGACAAACAACCACTCGTACTCACTCCTAGGAAGAATTTAGGGTCACCAATTAACCTGACAGGCATGTCTTTAGACAGTGGGAGGAAGCCGGAGTTTCTGGAGAGAACCCACGCATACACGGAGAAAGACCACTGTTTTAACCGCCCCCAGCCGAGACTAGCCACCATGCAGTCTGTCTTCTAAATCATTCAGTTTTTTACCCATGACAGCATGTTAATAGTTGATGGAAAAGGTTTCCGTTTTAGTTTTATTGTTGTTGTTTTATCCCTGACTCATGTAGTGTATTTGACGGATCAGAACCATGCTGTCAGAGCTGCAGCCGGTGTGGAGGAGCTGGTTAGCATAACGCCGCATTTAATCTCAGTTCTCATCAGCTACTGTCATGCTGATGCAGCTCAGCTGTGGCGAATGAGCCGAGTGCAGGCGCCAGAGTAACGTGGTCTGACATGAACTCGCTTTCTTTCTTTCAGCTTCCAAACCAAAATATACATTCGACTTCTCTGAGGAGGAGGAAGAGGAGGAGGAGGCAGACGAAGAGGAAAACGGAGACGACGACGTGGCTGCTTCTCCGGTGAGGTCATTCAAAGACGACTTTGGTTTCTCCGACACCAAGGACCAATACAACGACCGGAACGATGAGGATGAGGATGAAGACAACGAAGTCTCCTTCTCTCCACCCAAACAGAAGACCATGTAAGAGTCCAAGCCGTTCAGATGGAGTTTGTTTCTGGTGAAGCTGCTGACTGACTTCCTTCTGTTTCTCTAAAGGTCTGCACCTGCAGCTAAGAAGAAAGAAACAACCAGCATCTTCTCATCCAAGTCAGCCTTCTCTGAAAAGAGCGACAGCGGTGAGTAAAGCTCATGTTTATCATCTTTATACATGATAGAAAACAACAACACGCCGACTCCTATCATACAGAATATCGTCCTTTTCCAGCCTGATGGCAGCAGGGATGAAAGACTTGTTTAATCAAGGCAGAAAATATCTGCAGTACAAATTCACACCTCAACAGACGGATGAGCTGAAACCGACCTGGCCTCTCTCGGAGACCTGACCTCTGACCTTACACGTGGTCGAGGTCTTCTAATGATGTTCAGCAGCTCTATCGGAAACCTTTACAAGATGGATTTTCAGTTAAACATGTCAGCGTCAGCAGATAAAAGAAGAAAACGGTTTCATTACAGCCCCGAGACGGTTGTCCTGCACCACAGCAGTCTGACTGTCCATCACAACAAGAGGACATTTCTCCACAAATAAATACGCTTTCTTTCAATTTTGCCAGATTTAAGAAAGACGATGATCTACGCTTAAGACGGATACAGATCATTTACACTATATTCTGCGCCCTTTACGTGCATAATTTGGTCCGTCTTCGGGCCCTTTCTGGTCCCTTCTGACCGATCAAACAGAGCAGTACCACTGGATACCCGGGGGGGCTGCACAGACCACCGCCGTCTACTCTGCTCCCTCTTTTTAAGTTTCTGAGAATGAACATCATGATCTCTTCCATCCTAGCCATGTTTGCTGTTGTCTGAGATGGCCTCTCATCCTGAATCTTTAACAGTTAACTCGGAGAAATGGCTCAAAGTAAGGAACAGAGAATTAAATGGGGAAAAGAAACTGACTTCACTGGCAAACATTTGGCTCATCTGACAGGAAGTCCTCTTTTCCAAGAGTCTGCAGGAGAAGTGTGTTCTTAACCTAAGAGAGGAGAACGTGAAACAGCAGCTTACCTCGACCACGTCGAGCAGCGTCCTGGTCCAGCTGTGGTGCGTTCAGGGAGCAGCAGGTGAACTCTTTGCTTTGTGTTTGTCTTGTAGACGGGTCCAAGTCCAACAGCGACGATGACAACGGTCCGGTCTTCTCCACTTACTCCAGCAGCTCAGCTTTTGATAAACTATCGTCAGCAAAGAAAGGTAACGTCCCGGGATGTCCAGCAGGGGGCGATATAATGCAGCTTCCACACAGACAGTCTGATTTAATGATTTCCCAGTTTCGGTATTTAACAAGCAGGTTTTATTTATTTGTGACCTGCAGCAGCTAAGAAGCCTTCTGAAGCACCTCCCAAACCTAAGAAACCACCAGCACCAAAAGCAAAGAAACCAGATAAATCCATCTGGGACTCTGACTCCGACACCGGCTCCAAGAAAGCAGCACCAGCTCTGAAAGGTAAAACACCATTTCCTCTAAATTACAAAGGAATAAAACTTGAACTGTTGTGGGAAATTTTGGCATTTTTTTTGTTGGTGTAGCAGGAAAAGGTCGAGGAAGGAAGAGGAAGGGGTCTGGATCTGAAGACGAGTACAGTCCGATGAAGAAAGCAGCAAAACCCGTCGGCAGAGTGAGTATCTTCCTGTGTTTCAGATGAACCACTGGCAGGATTTTTGGCCACGCTGAGTAAAAAAAAACATGTCTAATGTTCACATTTATTTTATTTGATTTAACCTGGAAATAAAAATCTTGTCCTGGTGGAGATGGACAGCAGCTCAGGTCAGAAAAACAAACATTTCCAAGCAGACACATCTGATTCTGATACGACTAAAATTAGCTCAACATGGCTGTGGAAAAGAAAATGTTAAGAAAATACTTTATATAATATTTTATATTGAAGTGAAACACATTTTATACTATATAAAGTATAGATTCAAATATATACTGAATATTTATAGAGAATTTTATATCAAATACTTAAATTTACTTTAAATAAACCTTATAAGCTTATTAAACATTTTATAAGAAAATATAAAAGTTATTTTATATTGAGATATATAATGTTTTGTATATTTAAAATGAAAAAGAAAACAATATCTCATAATGACTGGGAATGAAACCAAACCCTGCATCACTCCTGGGACTGAAAGGACGTCCTGACGTCCTCCGTCACGTTGTGATGGAGCTGCTAACAAGAAACATGGAGAACTTCACAAAAACCACCAACAGGCGTTTGTTATTGTTACTGTAATCAGACATTTGATGGTACTTTGGCATCTAAACAAGAATAATTTATTTTTGAACAGTGACATAACGTTTTACTCGCCAGTCAGAAGATGATCTGAACAGACTGTTTAATATTTCGACAATCAAAGTAAAATCCAGCGATGCTTCGTTAGCCACCTTTTATTTTCACCGGTCACATATATACATACATACATACATACATACATACATACAATGTATGCATACATACAT
>JBAFTC010000019.1:2290363-2308396 GCA_037177435.1 Melanotaenia nigrans
TGCCAACTTCCGGTTTTGGGCGTAAGTACACTTTTAGTAAGAATCCTACGCACAGTTTTATAAATGAGACCCCAGAAGAAGTCCGTCCACCAGGATCTAAGATGAGACGTAATAAATTGTACTAATATTTTGCACATGGGGCCAGTGTGTTCTGTTTTCAGCAGGTTGGAATAAACATGTTACAGATTAAAACAACATGAAAAACAGACGTGTTAGATTGTAGGAACAGCTTTGATGATTTTTAATGTCAGTGTTTAAACATATGAAGGTCCGACTCCCTGCGATGGGACACGGACGTCATTCTGTACATCCCGGTACGTCAGGCAGTGAAACCATCATGTTTTTCCCCTCAGAAGCCTCAGAAACCTCCATCTGATGATGATGAGGAGGAAGAGGACAGCAACAGCCTGAGCACCATGAAAGCGCTGTCCCGCGACAGGCCAGGCCGCGCCAGGAAGGAAGTGAAGTACTTCCACGAGTCAGACAACGAGGAAGACGGCGATGACGATGACGACATGTTTGATTAAAGCAACCTTCAGTCACATTCAAACACTCTGCTTGTATGGAAGTTTCTCCTCCTGTGTTCCCACAGACCTTTTTTGTACATTTCCAGTTTCATTTTTTTGTTCTTTACATTAATGGTGGTGTTAAATGATTTTTAATGTGTAGGTGTTTTACACTTTTTATTATTATACATATACAGGTTTGTTTTTTTAATGCCCATTGAATTGGTCTGTATTTGTCTGAAGCAGCTTTTAGAGATTTAGAGCGCTGTTATTTAGCACATTTTAATTGTTAAGATGAAATGTAACTTTTTGAACATGAAGTTGAAAGTAAACAATGAAATGTGCAAGTGTTTGCTGGTCCTTTCTGACCTAATGAAGTTCACACTGAATGATGGTGAACACAATCAGACGCTGTATTCATTTACGAAGCCAGTCACAACCAGAACTGATGGAAACCCAAACCAGTGTGAAACCTAACGATCAACGAAGAAGCAGCTCTGATTGGAGGATCAATTTGGAGAGCAGTTCGCTTCATAAAGATTACAAACACCGGCGTTCGCATCTCATTCTGTTTGTGAAAATGCATAAAGTTGGTCATTGGGTGCATTTTTTGCCATCTAGACCAGGAACTGTTGAAAAACTGCATGACTTGGATGTTGAAAGCTGCCACCAGTGACACACCAGTCTTCCCCTTTTCTTTTTTTTTTGTTAAGAATTCCTTTTTTATTCCCTTCTTGATCCAACAGGATAAAATTAACTGGCAGCTTTCTGTCAGCAGTTGCCATGGCGATCTAGATATCTGCAGTTTTATTGTGGTTCCTAACTTTGGGTAAAGATACTCAAAGGTGCAAAAAATCTCCACTTCTTAACGGGGCTGAGGAGGAACCATCTGGAGGGGAAGCGGCTGGTGGCTCGGCTCCATCAAGAGTGCATCATGACCTGGTAGGCCAACTGGCAGGCAGGAAAAACCTGTAGAGGGTCAAAAAAACTGTCCCAGACATCACTCACTGCCCCTTACCCTCTCTGAAGACATCAGAACCAGAAAAGCTTTATTACAGATACAGTAAAGAACAAGTTACAGTACGAGGAATTTCTCATGACAGGTGCAGCAGCAGTCGTGGGGAAGAAACTGTGCAAATGGAGGGCTTGATTCTTTGCTGCTGGTCCAGCTGGAACTGAAACTCTAGCTGTTGTTTGGCAAGAACACCACCCTAGTAACATGCACAGACACCAGTATTTTAAAATAAATATATTTTATTACTTTGCCAGGACAGTTCATGGTAAAGTTAAACAGTATATGAACATAAAAAGCATATGTTAATATACAAACAGAGACAATATTTCAAATGGAGAGCAGAAACCGGTCGGAGCTCACGCCTCAAAATGGTTCCCACAGTGGGCGGCAGCAGGAGCTGATTTATTTAATGTACAGCAGTTCCTGCTCCCTCATGCCCAGTAAGATGTGAGCATCACGTTTTAATTAACACGACTATACGACACTGCATATGATCGGTAGTGAGATTCTCTGATACTGATGCAAAACGGCGTCTATAGACCCTTTTTTAAATGTTTACCAGGAACACCTTCAGGACTGACAAACACAGCTACTCATGACTGACAATGACGCTGACAGTCATGATTGCTGGCTCCTGACTCGTGTGTTTTGTGCAGGGGTTGACCGATATGTGGGTCTGAAGCTGTGTAGCTAGTTAGCTAAATGGACAGGTTACCCAAAAATAGCATCAACTCTTCATAACCAAGAGGCCCCAAAGCTAAAACTTTGTGTTTAGGTTGAACATACACTTTTCAGTTACCTGTTGCCTGTTAGCTGGTTGCTAACTGTTTGTGTGCTTTTGGATGCAAGGCAAAGTAATGTTGGGGAAACTGGAGCTGTTTTTGCTACTAGACATGCAACTGATGATCAGGTTGAGACTATGGTGTTAAACTGGGTGAGCTGCAGTCAGCTGATCTAACGGAAACTGATGTCTTTTTAATGCTAACTTTATTTGCCGGTAAGTGCTAAAAGGCACTTTGGGACAAAACAGTACCGGGTGCTCTTTGAGAGTTTGGGTACTTGGGAACTTCTTAAAGAAAACATACCCTGTAGCACTTTTTATCTGGCTGCAGTCACACTGTAAGAACAGTGAAGGGAGGAAACCAGCAGTTGCTAGCTGGTAATCGGGTCAATAACATGTGCTAAGTAAGTATCAGACCCGTCTGTAACTTTGCTCTTTTTATAGAAAGCAGTAGGAAGTGTTGCTTACATGAGTAGTGTCTACAAATGTCTAAAAGTCTAAAAACACTTGAGTTGTTTTGACCAGTTAGTGTAAACCTACACTTTCTGGACCAGATACGACACGTATCTAGCAAGACTTTACGTCATAGTTAGCAAGGTAGATACCTTATCGAATTCTTACCTAGCAAGCTAGACTTAATGCTACAACTCGAAAGCTAGGACTTAATGTCATAGCTAAATACGAAGGGTTTCTAGGGGGATAAAATCACTGGAAATGTTAAGTACATGAACTGTCTATGGAAATACAATAAGTTAAAAAATGTTATTGCCAGGACATCATGTCATGTGTATTTATACAGCGTGAGACTTTTTTAATGAAAGCTCTGAAACACAGAGTTTAGTGAGAATTCCTTGTTGAATTATGAGCATGGAGCATTTCTTTGTCAGCTGTTTTACCTTGAACTGACTATTGGCACATTAAGTTTCTCGCAGATGATGGAATTAACTTCTGTTCTTCTCAAACCCCATATCGGTCACACCCTTGCAGATCAGTTCACCGAGTAGCTGTCAGTTGACTGAGTTTGATTGTTTGACGACGACAGCCGCTCGGCTTCCTGACGGAGGAGGGAGGAGGCAGCTCTGCGACTAGACATGGAACGAATAGAACTCAACAATGATATCTGCTGTTGAGGTGACTTGGTTGTTCATCTCTTCCATTCACAGACCTCTCCACTTATTGTCCTAAATATAAATATGAGTCTTGTATGATCGGCTCACCATGTTCCATCTCCTTTTTTGTTTCCTTTTTTCTTTTTCTGAATGACTCAATGTTTCCGAAGACAAAATAACATCTTTTCCACAGAGCTGCCAACTGGAATGCAAAGCACACACCATTTATAACATCTCCGCAGAGAGCTAGATAGTAGAGTATTACAGTTATGTCGGTACAACATTCAACAGAAACAAATGAGAGTAATTCAGCATTATGAAGTTGTTTCCTAAAGGAACCGATGACCCTTCTACGTCCAGGAGCCCCGGGGCTGACCTGGCGCTTCAGGGGTGGATGTGGACATTCTTCGGCTGTGAAGTGTTTCCAGCTTAAAAAAAAAAAAAAAGAGAGAAAAACCACCAAGATGTCTCCCTTCATCTCTCACCAGGAGAGCAAGACAGAGAGAGAACCATGGGAGAGCTTTCCCTACGTTACGTTGAAATAGATGTGATTACTTCTTAACACTGCATATCATTCTTTTGTGAGACTCCATGACATTATTCACATTCAAACACACTAAAAACAGAAGAAAGAGAAATCGAAACAGCTCCTGCTTCCCTTATGATATGTATTTCTGAGCCGAGATGAGATGCAGATGGGTTTTTGTTATGTGCCCTTCGAGACCCAGAACCCGTCACTACCGTAACGTGTTGTTGATGTTTGGGATCAAACAGAAGAGCCAGAGTGGCTCAGCCGAGTTGTTCGGGAAAATATACAGCAGAATTAGAATCAGTAGATATAGGTGTTGGAAAGTTTGAATCAGTTCATTTCCACTGCAGTTAATAAGTAAAATATATATTTGATTCTAGTTGCATGCAGACATGACTGTAATAAATAATAATAAATCTTTATTTGTAAAGCACTTTTAAAAAACAAGTGCTGAACAGCAAACAGCAATACTGTAGTATTCTCTCACTTTAAAGAACAAGTATGAACATGTATAACAAATGATTGCTTTTAGCTAATGCATGAAATGATGCTAACTCTGTCCACTGATGAAGACTATGTCAAAACTGAGAGGAACTCTTTAGTTAGGTACAAAATCATTTTTGACTTTAAAGAGATTAAAAGACAACATGTCACCACCAGTACACCAAACCACAAGCGTCTTAACTCAAAAAGTTGGTCTTAAAACTGTTCATTTAGGCTGTGAATTAGCCAAATTCAAAACTCTACAAACAGGTTATTTAACATATCTGCATAAATCTGCTCCAACCCTGAGACATCTGCTCCTTCGCCACCTTTTGGAATAAAAAGGTAGGAATGTCACTAAAAACTGGTTTTCTGTATCCGTTTTCTGTTTCTCTTTCTTTGTGCTTAATTAGCGTCAATGCTGCAGTTACAATCTGAAAATGTTCCTTTTGTTTAAGTGCTACATTTAGTGTAGGCTATCCCCTTTTAAGAAACAGCCACATGTCAGAGTGAAGAGTCCAGACTCCAGCAGGACGGTAGAGAAGGTTTCTGGGTCCTAGAAGAGGACATAACAGTTTGTTTTTCTTATTGTTCAGAACCATATGTGACCTTGGTTGTGGAGAAAAGCAGCTCTCTGGGATCATGTTTTAGTTTCAGCGAGACCAACTCATCCCTTTGACACACACTGGCCGCTGGCCACCTCCCTGCCAGTGAAAGCTCTGCTGGATCGACTGTCCAAAGACGATCTTCCCTCAGCTGCTCTTCCAGGAGGGCTGAGAGGTCATCTGCAATCTCCTTTTGCATCATTTAAGTATAGCTTACAAGATCAAGTCTGAAGAGCAAGGCGAACATTAGGGGTGGATTCTCAGATCGTACCCCGCAGTGTGCTGTGCCTTCTGCATTAGTGTACAATCATCCTGACCCACGGCTCGGTCTTCAGTGTGTTTTAAGGATTGCATTGCCCCCATGTTTCACTGCTTTAAACAAGACACTTCTGAAAAGAGAGAGGAAAGCGGGATGTGGAGCTCTGTTTTTAAGGCCGTAACAGAGCTCATGTGCGGTAGTATTATGCTGTTAGTGGTAGATACACACTCATTAGGCTGACGTTCAGGCATCTATTTAGGAAAGCTCATCTAGCGAAGGCAGATAACCGAGAGGCAAAAATTTCTAGTGCAAAAGGCAACAAAAGGGCTGGATGTTTGTAATCATCATACGACTAAGATTGGACAGTGGTGAGATTAGAAATAAGGAATAACTTGTAATAAAGACACATGTAGTTGGACTATTTGTTAAGTTGTAAACAACATGAACATTTTGATTTATTTGGAGCAATTGTGATTAGCATAGCTAAGCATACCTAATAGGCTGGATTTTTTTTAATTATTATTAGTATTTAGGATGATAAAAATGTTAGAAATTGCCTCAAAAGTAGTTCTGATCTGATTTCCAGTCCTTTTTCAGATAGCTAGGCAGGTGTAGTTTCATGGGATTCAGCAGGCTTAGCCGATTACAGCACGGATGTAAAATACTAGTTTCCTTAATGTTTCTTCAAAACAATAGTGGAATGGTCCAATATTTAAAATTGCTCCAACCATCCATCATGAGCTGAGACCTGATCAGTCAGGGGATCTGACTGATTTCATCTATATGCTGCAAAAGCTGAGCTATACCTACTTCCATTTCTATTGTGAGCTACACTAGCATAGGACAATACTCAGAATTTAATGTGTCAGTACTAAATGTAACCTCATTCAAAGTGTATAAAAAGCCACAAGCTTGATGCTGGGAATGTTAACACCTTACCAACTAATCACGATAACCCAAAACAGAATTACATTAGCAAGAATTAGCAAATCAGCATGCTACAAAACACTGGTGGCTAATTCATGCTAATGTTAGCAGCTAAAACTAGATGGAGATGCATGATGCTCAAATCGCTGAGTCAGTATTGATACTAATGCTGCAAAAAGCTTTAAATTTACCATCTTTGCTTCCTTCAGGAGGTTTTGTAGACTTTGATGTTATCTAGGCTAACTGAATGGCTGACTGGCCAGCCATTCTGGAAACACGCGATTTGGACCCATGAGGTCAGATTTAATTTTTTTAAAAGTTTCCACTAAACAGGACTGTGTTGGTAGAAAAGCTCAAGCTAAAGCACAGCGTTAAGGAAAACGGATGCTATGTCACTTAGAAGAAAAGTCTCTGCTGTCTACGAGAACCGTAATTCCCTTGATTTGTTTTGATCGTTCAGGTAACCGATTTATTGACGAAGGAAATGAGCTGATTTCATGGAAGGTCTTATAAATCTAATCTGTGCTGCTTATGTCTAGACTGGAAAGTGAACAGACGCTGGCAGTCTGATGAGTGTGTATCGAAGGCTTCTGCTGTTGCGCTTCCCTCCGTGAGGAAACAGCTGAACAGACTCGGCTGTAAATATGGAGAGAAGCTTTGCATTCTGGCGGTGCGGATGGACACTTATTCATGTCATGACATGAACTAATAAGTGTTCTTAAAGACAAAAACAGCTTTAAATATAGGAAAAAATATAAAACATTTGATTTCCATAATGTCTATGTGCAATAACATTCAAAATTATTTTGAAGGACTAAGACTTAGTCCTGCTTTCAACCTTGATGTATCGCTTCAAAGATAATATTTAAGACAATGAAAGAAGCACCACAAAATTCATCATAGAAACAGAGCTAACCATACAATGGTATGTACAATGCATGTATGCCAACAATACAGGAGATGAGGAGAGATGTCACAGAAGCAGGGGATAGCGAGAAAAACCACTTATCAAACTCCCGTCATGCAGATAAGAATTTACACAGGAGACCTGAGGAGTATCACGTCTGGTGGTTTGCGAGGGCCACAACGTTGCTGTCCCAGTGCCGGCCCCAGAGACACCACGTCAAATAAGAGCTCAATCAGAATTATACACAAAGCACTCATCCTTTGAGGCCTCCGAGTCTTTTCAGGAGAAAATTTAGAGTAAATTAGAGAGAAAAATAGGAGGATTTTAAGTTAACGTAATACCAAGCAAAGGAGTCGGGGTGGAGGGGGTTATAGGGGGTCAGTGTCTTTTTCCGGCTGTTCTTTTTTTGTGCAAACAAATGTCAAAGAGTTTCAGAGGCACCTGTAGGCGCCTCCTAGGGATCGTCGCTGGGCGGCGTGGCCGCGGCCCCCTCTGTGTCGAGGGGCTCCGGTGACTCTAGCGTGGCGGCGTCCTCCTTGGGGCTGCCCTTGCTGCTGGGACTCGCCCCGGCCTCAGCTGAGGTGCTGCTGCTGCTCTGGCCGTCTTGGCCCTCTGAGTTTTCCAGCATCTCCTGGATGAGTGGTGGCATGGAACCTGGAATCTCCATCTTCAGAGAGATGACCCGCTCAGCTCCTGCAAGACACCAATGAGGTCAAGAACAGTTTAAAGTTTGAGTGTTATTTCTACGTATTTAACAGCTTTGCAACTTACTACTTTTCACTTATTAACATTATTACTATGTAGAGAAAATTCATTGGTCATGATCTAAAAACATCAAAAAAAGCTCATTTACGCTGTGCATGTGCTGCATCTGGTGTTAATGAGTTATGTGGGAGACCGCAGCTATATTGATGGATTCCCAGCAGGCATCTGGCTTCCTCCCGGAGAACAGAGAACTTTGTTTTTGTTCTTGAGGCAGAAAGAATAAAATGTTGTTTTTTTGTTGTCTTCATGGTTTAGGAGTTCTTGCGCCGTGTTCTCGTCACACCAGCCGAGTTTCTTCTTGTGTGGTGTCTGAGGACAATCGTGTGATTGACATTTGAAGTGGACGTTGATGTGGAAAAGTGGAAAGTTGTGGTTTTAAGGAACAGCTGGTCAAAGTGGTGAGACAAGGAAAATTTATACAATACGTGGCATATAAAGACACAGACAACGCCCGTACAAAACCCCACCCTGCCACGGGCAATGAAACAACCAAGCTGACCCCCCAGCCCGCACTAATCCCCACCCCACAGTAAATGAAGCTTCTTTTAGTGTACGAAATAACCGAGACAAAACGAACTCTGTTCTTGTTCTTGCCACCTCAAGAAATTTAATGGTTTTCCAACAGCTTTTTAAATTCTGCACGAGTCCTTTAATAACTCACTGATTCGAGTTTGTGTGTTGCAGCAGAGAAACATCTAAAACCCGCTGGACAGTGGCCCGAGAGGTCCAGAGTTTCCCAGGACACACGTTTGAATGGACTAAAATGTGGGGAAATCAGTCAATACCTCAAACCTGTTTCACCACAACTGACTGAACTGATTCTGTACTTGTTGTTTTGTGTAAAGCACTTTGAACTGTCCTGTACATGAAATGTGTTATACAAATAAATTTGCCTTTCCTTGCCTTGATGGATCCTTAGCACGGTTGTGCAGAACTTAACAAGTTGTTGGGCAGATCCATTTAATTTCAATGAGCTGTGCTGGAGCAGGGAAACGTCTAAAACTATCTAAGGTGTTCGGACATAGAGGTCTGGCTTGTGACGGGATGGGAAGGTCCCAGCATATCCTACTTTTTTGGAATCCTTCTCTTAGGGTATTTTCTGGTTCTTTTGAAGAACCAGAAAATAGATGCCTAGTTTTATGATTACCATGACCTGGATGGCTGAGATGCTACAGCAACAATGGGTGACTGCAGTCCAACATCACGCACGGATCTCACTCCTACCTTTAGCGCTGATGCTGCGCAGGTCAGTGATCTTCATCAGGGTTTTGGGGAACATGTGTGGTTTGCTGGGCCGACGCTTCCTCACATAGATCTTCAAAGCTTCCAGGAGCGGTTCCTGGAGCTGGTCCACTTTGGAGGGCTCTTCCAAGTCCTGACGGTCTGATATGCACACACACAGACACATGAAAATCCAGTCAGACCAGATCCATGTCTTAGCTTTATCTGATGTAGACAAGCTGGAGTTTGATGCGTAAATCCCAGCGTGAAGCCGGCTTTGATGAAGAAACAAGAATGTATGTTCTTATGCCAGCTCATTTGCTGGAGAACGGGCTGCAGATAGATGCTACAGTTAGATAAGTTGAGAACAAAACTAGTTTGGATCCTCTTTTGATTAGTTCAGCTCTAAAAACTGAAGATTCAAACAGTTATGCATTTATTCAAGATACTTGTCGGCACGAGTAGATATTCAGAGGTAATGCTGGGGTCAAATATACCAGAAACATAAATATATCGGAAACATAAATATACCATAAAACATAAATATACCAGAAACATAAATATAACAGAAACATAAATATACCAGAAACATAAATATACCAGAAACATAAATATACCAGAAACGTTTTTCCTTGACTTTAATCGTTTTAGTCGGATATTTTATGTATGTGTTCATGGACTTATTTGCTATTTGCACATGTTGTTCAGCCTCAGAGGAATAATCTTGATTTTATTTGTAGCAGAGAACATTTGGTTAGAAATGACTCCAACCAGGAGCCAATATCAACTATGATGTCACATAGTATTTACTAACAGTAATGAATATTACATTTTATTTAGCTATTTAATCCTGTTTAATTACATCCAGTTTTCTAGAGAAGATGCTAAAGCTGAAACAGAGAAAAGAGGAAAAGTCCAAGATGACAATGTGAGGATTGGTTGGGTTCAGGACCACCACAGAGTCCAGACTCCTTCAGGTCTTCAGGATGTTTCCATCATCAATGCAACAAAGCAAACTCTGGATAAAAATTAATGTTTAGATATGAACTTATCAAAATGATGCCGAGTACAAAAAGTCCTCATTTATTCTTTGAATTTTATATATTTATTTCTTTATATAACCTTTAATTATGCAGGTGATCTGATCAAATGTCTCATTTATAAGATCAATTTAAATCCAATCCAGATTTAAATATTTTAAATATATTTAGCTTTTAATTTGAGTTTATTTATTTGTTTATATAAATGGATTAAAAAACAAATAATTTCTTTAATTTAATCAATTAAAAATATAATAAAATAAAAAAAAAACATGCAACTACATCATCATTTGGATTTTTTGGAGGTAGATCTCTACTCAGTGGCGTGCAATGACCCATGCTATAATGTGTGTGTTATGGCACACACACTCCATGAGGTGGCAGTGTGTGCTCTGAAATCAGAGGCTGGTGGAGTGGCACTCAGAGTGTGACTACAGATGCAATCAGAAGTGTGTTGTACTTTTCATGGATTATGCAAGAGCCTGTAATGTCTGCCGGGGCTCTGCGGGTTGGCTTTATGAATATAAATGGTTGAATGAAAAGCGAGGAGCGACAGCGTCTGAGCACCTACCAAAACGACAGGTAGAAGAAAGAGGAGAGCCGTAATGAGAAGTAAAGCTGTGAAACTTTTCAGTGTGAAGCAGTCGGCCATGTCTCTGGGAATCTTGGAAAACAAGCAGCAGAGACTCATTTCTGTCTGGGAACGCTGCTCCCACATTCTGGGCGAGGCTGCAGCGACATACCTGTGCATCATTCCTTTCCCGCCATTTGCCAGTGCCTGACAGCAACCTGTGGTTGACCTGGTTTCAGACTCCCGTGGAGGCTGGTTTACTTTCATCCCAAACTGGGCTGCGGCTCCACTCAATATTTAACTGGAGGAATCGATATGGGCTGACTGCTGAAGGCAGAGCAGCCGGGCGTAGTTTGATTGTGTAGTGGATCAGATGATTTATTCTACCTGACGTGCTCCACATCTGTCTTTACGTCAGGTGCTAAATTTAAACAAACCAACCTCGACATGAAACTGTTAAGACATTCCTCTCCATCCTAAACATGTCAGCAGACATTTGTAGATAACGCAGGCGGGCAGATGTTAGCCCTGCAACATCTGTTCAGGAGGAGTCTGAGGTGTTCGCTGGGCCAAACAAGCCAAAGCGCACCTCACAATCCACAGGGCATAAAGGATCTCACTGCTCCTCTGCAGGTATGAGGAGGATCTATTCGGTATTAGACGGTGGTCATTGAGTTGTGGCTGATTCCTGTGTGATGTAATCAGCTGAAAATTGTCTCTGATTTGATGTTTCACTCTTAGAAAGATTCCTGAGCTGAAGCAGGCTGGGTTTTTTCTGACAGATGATTAAAATACTGCAACAGAAAACACATGCAGACGCCTGCAGGTTCTCGGGATGGAGCTTAATACATAATGTTGTTTAATGCTCATTGTTTAACATTTTCTTAAGTAATTATTCTGCATACAAGCAGGCTAACATTAGCTGCTACATACAGCTGGAAATACAAGATAAAACGAAACAAACTACCAATGTAACTCATGACTTACATCATGCGTAATACTGCACTCTTGATTATATGTTAAAAAATAAAATTAAAAAAGTTGCAATTACTTTAAAAAAATACATAGTTTAGTTTAAGAAACAGTCAGTATAAAGCCCCATTTATGCTGCACGCAGACGATGGATACGCAGTGTCGTCTGTCTTCTGTGTCGGTTACGCTTGTAATTTGGTCAGTTTTTACGAAGCTAAGCTATCTGTCGCTTGACACAGAAGACAGAGAAGAAGAAAAGCTGACATGCGACCAGAAACAAACCAGAGAAGAAGAAAAGGATCAGGAAGGAAACAAAAAAGCAGAGGAAGAATGAAGATGAGCGTAACAACTGTAGAAATTTTGGAAACTTTGAAAGACAGTATGCGAGTGTTTAGGGTGTGTGAAATTCATAGCAACCGCTGCTAAACGGCGTCTGAAGGCGTGAACTCTGAACTCAGCACTGCCCTCTAGTGGGGAACTGACTTAACCATGGCAACGCAAAACGTGCATGGACGTATGAGGACGGCGACGCGTGACAACGTTTGAATCGGACATTTTATATACTACTTATACTATTTATGTACGTAACGGAGCATAAAAGGGCCTTAAATGTGAGTATAGAGAAAATTCAGAAGTTTGGTTTGGAGGCTGCAAATGGAAACTTTACACTTTCCAAATTGTGTTTATGTTAAAAAAAAAAAAAAAACAAAGCAAAAAATTCTTAAATCTCCAATAAAAATGGAAATAAATCATGAATTTCAGCCAAAGATAAAACCAAATTACTTTTACTGTGAGTCAATGCTAAATACCCGTCGTCCTTTATATTTTATCATTCAGTACAAACTGTGTTGTACACAGCCGAAGTGGGTCCACCTGCTGTACTAACAAGTGGAAACAACCATCAGAGTAAAACTTTGCAGTCCAGTGGAAATGCAAACCACGTAAAATTCTTTTACCCTGTTAAATAAATGAAATTCCTACGAGCCTCTGGCTAATTGTGTGGGTTTCAGACTAGAAGCAAATGCCTGCCCTATAGACCCTCTCCTCATCACAGAAACTGGAAAGCTAGCTGCTAGATAGCTTTTGGTTCCACAAAATCTCCATCTCTAGAACACTACTCGGTACATTATTCTGCATCAGCACCGCATCCAGACCCAGCCGCTGGTCATTGCAGACCTACCATTCATACATCCGCATCGATTTGATAAAAAGACCAAACACAGCATGTCAGCTCACAGCAGCTGTCAGCACGGTGGTGGAGGGATGATGATCTGGACACATTGCAGCCACTGAGCGGACCATGAAGTCCTCTGGACATGAGTCCGTCTATCTTACTGCTAAAGCTTGGCTGAAACTGTCTCAGCGGATGATCCCAACCACCGCAGCACACCTACAGCAGAATGACTGACCTGTCCATGTCCTCAACTAGACCGAAAGGTGGTGGGACCTTAATGAAGCTGTGCAAGAACAAATGAAGCAACGTTGGCCAAAATTCCTCCAAAATAATGAGTAAAAGTGACACCGTTGTAGAGAAAAAGCCGGTTCAGCTACGGGTGGTACAGGGTGTACTTAATTAACATCAGTTTCTGGTAAATTAATAAAGACTCGTAACATTTCATGTGTTCTTTGTCTGAGGCTGCATTTATATATTCTTTTATTTTGTCCTGATACTAAACTTTTAAAGAGTGTTTACTTTCTGTTTCACATGACTATAAGCAACAAGTGGTGAGGGGTGATCTCTCCTTTAGCTTCCTGTTAAAATATTTTCTTCCTTCCTAGTCGTTAGGTACTCCCACCGCCTGCCCTCACTCTGCCCCACTTCGCCCACCTCCGGAGATGAGACAGATGGCGCTGAGGAGGCCCGTCTCCGTGTCGTCCATCTCGATGGGCAGCAGCTGGTTGGCAAAAGTGAAGACCAAGTCGGTGAGCGGGCCGAAGCCAGCGTTGTGCATCTGCGTCCGGTTGAGGGTCAGCCCATCTGAAAAGGTCATCGTGTCCTGGTCGGGAGTGTACCTCGTACAGATGCGCAGGATCTGACGGGGAGGGAAGGAAAGCAGAGACAATCACTCAGCAGGGATTTAGTGTACAGGAAATAAAACTCTCACAGTGTCCTAAAATGACTTTTTGCACAGGCTGAGGGTCGTTAATGATTTATTAAACACAGAATAAAGGACGTATTTGTCTGATGAGATGTCACTGTGTCACATTTGGGAATTTTACTCATAAAATAGACTGTGACTTGAGGCTGAGGCAGTATGAATGATGTCTGTCTCATCTCCTAGTTTGAGCTGACTCTGATGAAGGTTGTATTAGAGGATTACATAACCCATAACAAATGCTTTGTTGATCAATAACAACTTCAAGGTTGCTCCTGTTCCTCATTTAAATAAATCTGTCTTTATCAGGCGAGTGTGTGACCCACACAAGGCAAACATCTGAAACACACAGAGCATTACGTTTCCAAGACCGGGACCACAACATACAGCGTTACAGTCATGTGAAAAGTTATTATTGGGGATACTCTCATCTCTATCTCTCTATCTCTACTAGCAGCCACTAGCAGCTAGATGGTCTCCGGACTGAACAGCATGCAGTTCCACGGTGTCCCAGAACCAGGACAGAGCACCAGGGCGGGCAGCTGGTCGCTGTGGGCGGGCCCCATTTCTAACATGGATTTTGACTTTTTAAGAGGACAAATTCCAGTTTAATGATCCAATATTGACCCATGTGTAAGCAGATTAGGTATAAAAATAAACTGGAACACTGAATTTATCAGTAACAAACACAATCTATTCATTTCAACCGATAATCAGATTTTAGAATTAAATTGAGACAGACTATCTCAGGTAGAGATCAATTGATCCAAAACCTAAACAGAAATATTACGAGAGATCCGTTCTGACCCACATGGATCAGATTTTACACGAAACAACAGAAATGCTCAGCACAGCGCAGATGTTTCCACCAGACTCAGGCCGCTCAACAAACCTCCACATCCCAGCCAGAGGAACCGCGGTGGAACACTCAATAAGCTGCTAAGTTTACTTTAGTCCGTCCTAGAGAAAGGGAACTAGAGCTCAACCAAACTGGTCCTGGTTCATTTAGTGCAACTTCATCTAAGTAAAACATCAGGAAACATCTGCAGCAGACAGAAACTGGACATACTGAACATGTAATTACGACTTTCTACACTCAGCAAGGACGAGTCGTACTGAGTTTAATCCAGCTGCAGACGATGCTCCAGAGGAAGAGGAGGAGACAGGACACATGCACCTGTGGTTGCTATGGTTACTATCTTGATGGAACCATCAAACTGATGGAAGTGGTTGATTCCTGCTGTGTGATACCTCACACATGCTCCTCTCTTCACGTTCTCGTTGGATCTTTCTGGTGTCCGTTGTCCAGAGGTTTCAGTCTGCTACTGAAGCTGGTTCATGACTTCACGCCACATATCGTCATAACTTAAAGAACATAATGCATTATTGAAGTTATCGCAGGAACTAGTAATTACATGCCAACATAGATTAAATATACAAACACACACAACCTGCAAATATATCGAAAGTTTTTTCAATGCAAAAAAGCACAAATGGGAATTGATTTTACTTTTGATCCTTTTGTAACACTATAAAAATGACATAAAAATTATATTGAAAAGTATATTATTAAAATGAAAAGTCTGGATGGGAGGGCCTGACTTCTGAATGGGCGGCCAGCGCCAGCTCTGCCCTAACATGTTCAACAGTCATGACAGAGAGACATACAAATAAAAACCTCAATTCCGACTTTTTCATGAGATCTGATTTTATCTCTTGTTCACATTATAATTTAAATGTGAGCTCCATCAGGTACCAGTGTGACCAGTCCACAGCCCCAAAGAAACCCCAACGAGCAGAAAATGTGACGTCATGCTGTGTTTACGGAGTTAAATACGGATGCTATATGTTAGCTAGCAATTTGACGGTTGTGCATTCATTCATTGTGGATTTGATATGTTTGGTTTCTGTCTCGTCCAGCGCCATGACGTCTGTCATAAAAGACAAGTTAGATGTATTGTGACATGATTGCTAAGACTGAGGTCTCTTTAAAATACACCGAATATGTATTTGATCTAGGACCAAACATCAAAGTGGAATATGTTTTTAAAAAACCTCTGACTTGACTGTCATAGAAAAATCAGACATGGGCAGAAAAAGTTGGTTTTGAGTCACTTTTAGCTGCAGTGTGAATGTAAGGAGACAGTGTACAATGTTAGCAACATGGTGTTAGCTAATAATCTATAGTATTTTTGCTTGAATGGCACTTCCCTAAAAAAATGAAGCTGAGACTTTGTAATTAAAAGTACAATCTCATATAGCATTTAAAACACAGTGAGATGCAAATGTTTAATAATCCAAACACAGTCCAAAATGATACGGTGTTTATAATCTAGTTTTAGGTTCCTGAGTAGACAGCACAGTGTTTACTGTACTGAGTGTGGTGACAAGCCAGTGAAATTGTGGCATGTGTTTCTATTACACGATCATCCTGCAGCAAATCTCAACACAATTAAGACGTAACAGAGCCATGACCTGTTGTGCTCATATTCAGACACAATACAATAGACTTCCTGTTGCCATCCTAAATGTTTTCAGCTACTTTATCACATTTATTTATTTGCTGTTTCCAGCATAAAAACAGGCATTTTGCTTCTTAATGGAGCCTCTGCAGACAGCAGGGTGTGTGGACAGAGCAGATGAGGGCTTCGCCTACTTCATCGTCTTCATACACGTCCAGATCTGAAATAAAATTCTGTTTTTATCAGTTATTATTAGCTGGGTCGGCTTTACGACCTCACACCGAACAAGTAACACGCTACGGATTTATTCAAAAGCCGTTTATACCAAAGATGGCAGATAAACTGATTTATTTCAACACCTCAACCAGAGTCACACTGCTGAGTGTGAGAAATGACAGGAGTCAACTGAGCTGACGTTAGAAACTCTCTGTTGTCTGAATATACTGATGATGTAAACATCAACTTTCAGGACCAAATCAGATGTTCCACAGAGTAAAAGCCTCCTCTTCAGTTTAACTGGTGTCAACAGGGGTCGGTTCAGCAGAAAGCACCAAGATTCCCAGACTCCAGAACGGAAGCGGAGCCAGAACGGTGTCTGCCTGAAAGCAGTAACAGATCCAGCAAAGTGAGCCATCATTCATGGCTGGTGTAGGAGCCATATTTCGGGTTTTTTATTTTGCCATATAATGTATGTGTGCACATGCATGGTGACATCACCAATGGTTGTGGGTGGCACTGTGGGGTGTTAGCTTCATTAGTGGCTACGCTCAGCTGTGTCGGGTTTGGGCGTGGAGCATGGAGGCAGGGTGAGCTTGGGGAGGAATTTTCTATTAACCGTCATCGTTATTATCATCGTCACTTGTCTATATTATTAACATCACTTAAATGCGCCGTTTTGATAGAACCTTACACACCTTGAAGCTCATCGATCAAAGTAAGTGCTTGCTTCTTAAAATTGTGACATGGATGTAAAACAATAAAGCATCGTGACATGTGCACTGTTTTAGCGTGACGCCTTTTTTTAAATAAATCCAAGTCTTAGGCTGTCGCAGTGTTTGGGTTAGATTTAAAGTTGATGTGCCGCAATAGCTGCAATTTAGCTGCACACTGAACCGCAGTAAGAAATGCTGCTCGGTAGAAGATGAACAACACAGGCAGCGGCATCTTCACGGGAATCATTCTCACGTTTCCTGTACGATGAGAAAGCTGGAAAGATCAACAATGTGGTCGCACTGCATGTCACTAAAGATATGTTCCGTGTCTACAGGACTGTCTCAGAAAATTTGAATATTGTGAAAAAGTTCTGTATTTCCTGTAATGCAATTAAAAAACATGAGATGCCATACATTCTGGATTCAGTACAAATCAACTGAGATATTACAAGCCTTTTATTGTTTCAATATCGCTGATTATGGCCTACAGCTTAAGAAAACCCAAATATCCCATCTCAAAATATTAGAATATTTCCTCAGACCAAGTAAAAAAAAAATTATAACAGCAAAACAAAATCAAACATTTGAAAATGTCCATTAATGCACTCAGTACTTGGTTGGGAATCCTTTTGCATGGATTACTGCATCAATGCGGCGTGGCATGGAGGCAATCAGCCTGTGGCATTGCTGAGGTGTTATGGATGCCCAGGATGCTTCAATAGCGGCCTTTAGCTCATTTGCATTGTTGGGTCTGGTGTCTTTCAGCTCCTTCTTCACAATACCCCACATATTCTCTATGGGGTTCAGGTCAGGGGAATTGGCAGGCCAATCGAGGACAGTAATGCCATGGTCA
>JBAFTC010000019.1:2338940-2352366 GCA_037177435.1 Melanotaenia nigrans
TTATGGGCTGTCTGGAAATTAATTTGATGTAAACCCTTCTGATAAAAAGTGTATTTTGAGGGAATCTAGAGGAAATCATATACTGTACCTTTAAAGTTAAGCAGAAATTTTAATATCAGATTATAAGCACAACACAACAACTGAGTACACATGAAAATCTGACGTCTGTCACATTCATATAACATGAAATAAACACAGTAAAGCATGCTGCACCCTGGGCAGGGTGATGGTTTAGAGGTGTGGTGTGAAAAGAAAGATGTTCCACAATCTGGTCACATGCATTTGATGTCGTTTGTCACATTTTACTGACAAACTGTGAGTGCTGAGGGGGGTTGTGGTCTCAACAGAGGCTGGTGAGTCACAAGATGTGATTTAAGAAGACAGCAACTTGGCAAGTGCATTCCACACCCACTCAGGGCAATCAATTACCACTGCACTCCAAGCAAATTACTGCGAGCATGAGCAGATACATCCAAATGATGCATTAAATGAGAGGCTATGAAAACATATAGCTTTTTAATCCCCCTCAAAAGCGGCAGAGAACCCATCCAGAGCAGCGCCTTTCATCGTAATGCCTTCTTCTGACTTCCTCTTGGAAAATACGTCTTTACTCCTCTATGTTTGGTTTCTTACCACATTTTTTCACTTAGCATTTTATAGCTTTTTAGAAAGTAAACACGTTGCTGTCCAGTGTTTACAGTGTTTCTATTCTGCTCCAGGGATTAGCGGAAAAAAATGCAGTCCAGGAAGGCTTTGAGAAACACAGCTTATCAAACACTAAAATGGTTCAAATCGCAGCAGGGGGTCCCTCTCCACGGACGATGCATGTTCTCCCCATGCATGCATGGATTCTCTCCAGAAACTCCAGCTTCCCCCCACAGTACAAAAAAGGAAAATGCAATTTAGGTTAAAAGGTGATTCTAAATTGACCCCAGGAGTGGCTGTAAGTGTGATGGCAGCTGATAGACTTCACCCCCCTCAACCCTTATAAGACAGGTAAATGATAGCAAATGGATAGATGGGAGGCGGGGATTAAAAGTGACTGTTCCATACAGATTTACATTAACGTAGTAAGACACAATTCAGGGACAAAGACACTGCTCAGCTTTGATTTGATTCAGTTCAGTCTCACCAAGAGAGATAATTTTCCTCCAGTTTTAATTCAGTTCAGTTCAATTCAAATCATCTCAAGGTACTTTCAAAGACACAATCACTTCCATGATCCAGTTTAAACCACCCACATCAGTCTACAAGAACGGTGTTCATACAAGCCAGTTCATAAAAATAAGTAATAATTAGCGAAGGAAACCAACGTATTGCATTCTCGTCTTGTCTTTGATTCGGTCCAGTTTTATCTTCTCTTTGTTGGCTCAATGTTCAATCCAGAATAGAATTTAAAATTCTTCACCTCACATATAAAGCTCTTAATAAGCAATCTTCATTGGATCTTAAAGATGTCTACAGGTCTAGGACCCTTCCACTGGGATCCCAGTCTTACATTGCATTACATGATTAAAGAAATTCCCCTGAAGCTCTAATGATGAAATTTAATTGGACATTCTGAATGGGGGAAAAATCATTTTTTATGATCCTCAGATTACAATATGGAACTATTTAAACCAGTTTTTAACCTAAATACAGTCTGTGTTTACAGGAAACATAACCTCCTTCCAGCTTCATGAGTGGAGTCAATATAGGTCACCAATGTGAGGGAATTTCTCTTTATTTGAGAGCTTACTTATCAGTGGATAGTAGTTCAGAGTCAAATGCAGTCATCTGAGTCATGAGAAAACAATGAAGCCAGTATCTGTCTTTCCAAAGCAGCTTTGTATTCATATATGAAGATATATAAAGTCTCAGGGCAGCTATAGTCCTAAAAACATCCATGCAGATGACAAATTAGACAAAACTGGACAGTTTGTTGTGGAGGGTCCACTTTTCTCTTTAAACACAGTCTCTGACTGTCATCTCTACCTGGATGAAAATACACCCCCCCACATGGCACAGGGGGTCACTGGATGATTAAAACTGAGCGTAAGAAGGATAAGGAGCTACTCGGGGTGGCTTTGGAGCAGAGATTAGAGTTAGAATCTCAGCAGAGGCCTGAGAATATTGGTCTGGGGTGTACCTGCTGCTGGTATTAGGCTCCAAATGTTGGTTTAGAAAATGGATGGATGAAAGTGTAAATCACCAGGAGCCCCATTTATCAAACTGTGCGAAGCAAAGCAAACTTTCAGATTTATTAAAGCGTGCGCTCGTCCTACGCCTGTTTCTGTCCATAAATCAGAATTAGCTGTAAAGCAGGCGCATGTGAGGGAATGCTATGCCCCGCCCACATGGTGGCTATAAAAGGTCAGGTGAACGCTTACAATAAATATTTATCATATCATTTCCATGATGGCTCAGCAGGGGAAATGAGGGAAGAAGCGCCATTTTTCAGGGTGTGAGATCCTGATGGACCACATTGAAAAACCTAAAAATGTTTTATTTGGTGGGCACTGCGTGGGCATCACCAGGGTCAGAAAGACGGAGGAGGGCAGCAGGTGGAGATGCTGTCAACACTGTGTCAGAACACAAGACACGCCAGAGGCGTTGGTTGGTCTCGGTTGGCTTGTTGTCTCAGTCGGTAGAGCATCTGTCTAACATGTAGGAGACCAAATTTCAAAATCCACTGTGGTGATTCGCTTTGCAGAAAATCGTCTGCCAAATGACAGTAATGATGCCGGTAATTTAGTCATTTGTTTTAATTCATAAAATAAATATGTACAGATACATCTGAGATTGGTAGCAATTTATTTAGTGTTAAATAATATTTCTTTCTAGTTCCTGGGTGTTGGGTGGGCGGTATTAACTAACAAGGAGTTGCTGGGAATAAAGACCGTCTGGACAGAAATGAGGACAAGAGTAAAAAGCATTGTGTAAGAATAAATAAATAAAGGAAATCCACCTCTTGTTTTTCCTGAGGCTTGGTACACACAAAGATTTTTTTAATCTTATGAAATTTTTATCCGTTTGAGATCTCACACGTGAAGATAAAAAATCAGGCATTAAACAGTTTTGATCGTATTGTGTGTGGTGTGCTCCGAAAATCACAGAACAACACACACATAACGATGCTGTCTTGCAACTCATCTATAATCTAGTCCTCCGAGCCGAACAGATGTTGAAACGTAGAAGAAGAAACATAGCAACAACCGGAAAACACAACACAGCATGGAAGGGGATACATAGGACGAGGGAATGATGGTGGGGATTATTATTAACACAAAAAGCCAGAATTGAAAAAAATAACAGACTGGAGACGGCGTGAACACGGACATTATTTACTTCCTTGTTCCCCAGCCAGCTCGCTCTCTGATTGGCTACATTCCGTACCACGCCACCATCCACGCAGTCACAACGCATGAGTGATCAACGTTCCTCAGAAATCAGCTCTGAAATATTGAACATGTTCAATATTCCTGACTGTCGGCTACGACCCGTTTCAGAGTGGATTATTGGGACAAATCGGCTCATAACACACCACAGACCAAATGATGACTGGACAGGGAAATCTCACAATGATCGGGCGTTTGGCGTCCGCGGTCGGGAAGAGGCCAAATCGGGACAAAAACAGCCCAAAAATTGTTATGTGTGTACCAGGCTTAAGTGTTGCATCACTTCTAGTCCTTCAGCCTCCAGTCTGCATCCCGCTCTGCTGGGTCTTAGAATGAATGACTGAAGCTACTTTAAACGTTTACTTTTACTGGCTGCTACATGCTGGCAGCAGACTGTCCACCTTTTTTAGCTGGATGGGTTTTATAACACGGAAGTTTTGTTTCACAATGACAGAACATATTTTAGTGGTTGAGGTCCTTATTAATATCGTCTCCCTTTATCTTGAAAATCCTGTTTTTCTTTTTTCCCCGAGCGTGGCTCCTAGGAGAATTAATGTAGAATGTTCCTCTTTATTCATTTCTGCTTTAACAGCTTTAATATCCAACATGTGGTGTGAAAGGTAATTGTACACAAATGTCTCACATTTCACAGCATTTCCTTGATTTTATTTTGTACCGTTGGTGTCGCTCTTTCCCGGATTATGTGCGTACGCCTGGGTCAGAGTTGCCGTGGAGGTAGGAACATTTTCCGCCAAGTTTGGTTTTCTTAAATCCCAAAAGTTCGGTACGCTGGTTTTTGTTCCTACGCTAGCTTGATAAATAAGGCCCCAGCTATCTCACAATTTCACAGTCATCGAATCTTAACCTGGTCAAACACATTTTTGTCTCCAACCCTCAACCATCACCTACATCAGGTAAGAGAAGGCATGTGGCACACTGTGGCTTTGCACCAGATGTCCCTACGTTTCACATATGAGTATATACTAGCCTTTAGATGTTTAATGTGGTGACTAAGTTGTCAAAAGACAGCAGCGCACCTGCACACACCATCTGATTTCAGTCCAGAAGTGAAAATTGAAAAATGTGTCTGTTATGGTGTTTACTAGGACTCCGCCAGTCTGCCGGGCCTGTGCGCTGTGATTGAGGGAGTGTTGAGTGTTTCTGGAGTGCTCTCCAGAGTGTTACAGCAGCAGATGAGGGGTCATTGAGTGGAGTTCAGACACAATGTTAAATACACTCTTTGTAGCAACGCCTGCTGTCACACTTCCAACCCTCAGCTTTCTAGGACACTCATCTCCCCTCTTTTATTCTCTGAGTAATATCCCAGTGCCTTTTGTAAACCTCTTTATTACAGTTTTTCTCGCCTGCCTTTAGTCCTGCTTGCAAACTTTTTTCCCCTCCTCTTTGGCACATGGATGGTGGCTGTTTTGAGAATTTGCTGGACTGCCAAGCTGCACAGTGTCTCTGCAAGCAAACAGATGCAGCAGTAAATAAACACCATTTATTTAGAGCTCACGTGGTGCTCCAACCGGGCCACTTGCCACAGCACTTAACATGGCAGCACACTAACTCTTACCAGGTGGGTGTCGGGGAAAGACGATAATTCTTTGATGCCAGGAGAGCGTTGAGATTAAGCTAATGGTCCTTAAGGGAAAAACAGGGAGAGATCACAATTTATGACCTTGAAGCAACTGGGGAATTAGGACGTAACAATTAAAAAGTGATTACACCAAGAATGTAGCTCAATCAAAACATGACAAGGCATCGAACAGAATGCCAACAGAAGGTGCATCCACCAATCAGCAGTCAGCAGCTTTGACACCAGATGAAGTCTGATGTTAGATGTGAGGAGCAAATAGAGGACCTTATCTCAAAGATGATAGAAAAAGATTGTTATAAGTTGGTGAGGAGGAAGAACCCAAATGCAGGATGACAGGCAGGAGTCAAGCTAATGTAGCAACAAAACTCTTTATTCCAAAATAACCGACAAGCTCCAGAGGAAAAGACCTGAAACACAAACAGGAGGAATACCTGGATGGGCGAAGAACGACAAGGATTTGACAAGGAGCAAAAGACAGCAAGATGAAATACAGAGGGAGTTCATTTCTAAGCAAGGGGCAGGTGGTTGCCACTCAAGAATAAACTGAGAAAATAAATAATAAAGAACCAGAACCAGAAATCCAAAGTCTACTAAGCCCGTTATTTTCCTGGACAGAGCTTGTACACACAGTTGTGTGTAGCCCTCACACGTCATCAACTGGAAAATGCACAGAGATGTTCTGCAGACCAAAGTCGTGGAAACAAACCGATGAACACTGGAGACTAAATGGAAAAGTGACAGCACGTGTACATGACAATGCTAGCAACATGGTGTTAGCTAACTCCTGCTGAAGTCTGGGGTCTAGTCGAGTAAGTTTCGGCAAAACATCTCAATGTTGATAAAACTGCCATGTTGATGCAAGCGGGACGGATCATCATGGTGATGGTAATGTGACTGTCATCCAGTCATACAGCTACCCTAGCTAAAACATGCTGGAGGGTTATGTGATTACAGCACTCATCAAGCTACAGATACGAGCAACTTCAACCAAAGTGGCTCTTTTTACTCTCAGTTAGCACATCTGATGCAGCATCTGCTGTAAAACATTTGACTGACTAGAGACCGTTCGTCTTCTTGAGATGCACCTGTAAACAACCTTTGTTGGTGTTTTTACTAAGCTGATGTTTGCTTTTGTCTGTGCTTGTAATATTAAAAATCAACACCTTATCTGGCCAGCTAGAGACAATAAATCATTTCTTTCAAAGGGGTTTTTGCTTCCAAATAATAAAAAAAAGAAAAGTTTTCTCTTGCTTGCTGTGGTTTCTGAAAATAGGCACAGCTAATAGCCGACACAGGACATGCTTACACAGGGCTTCTCTTCTTCCTCTGCACCTTTGTCAAATCAATCATACAGCAGATCACATGCACTCATGATATCATGAAACTCATAATCACTCACCATTGGAAGAAAATATACAAAGAGACATCTTGTGTGATGATGCATTCAGTAACATACCTTCTGGTACAACACACACTCGCATAAAATGTTAAACCCAATCATGATCACACACAAACATTACTCCCTTTGTGTTCAACCCCACCCTGCAGTTCAGTTTTTTTCTGCAGGCACATGATAGCACAAGTCTCTCCTAATAAAATTAGCTGAAGGGTGGAGTGCAGCAAAAAACAAAGAGGAATGAAAGAAAGAAAAAGAGAGCGAGAAAGCCGGGTTGAAAACGTCTCTGCTGCTGTGTTTGCTGTTTCTGTTGGACTTCAAAAACACCTTTATGTGTGTCTTCCACCAACGTTTGTTTAGCTCATTTCCAGGTCTGAAACTACCCTGGAGCACTCAGGATGGCACCGTTAGAGATTGACTTGGTACGAACATTTTGTACTTTATCACTACAATTTTACGATTACCGTGATTATTCTGTTATTTAACCCTTTCATACATAGTGTCTAGGACACCTACTGAAAGACTGTTTTCTAGTATATTCGTGGGTGAGGATGGAATATTTGCAAATTAACCACATCAGTGGACATTAGTGAGTCAGCTAAAACACTAAATAAATATACCTTAAAATTTCATAAATCACGCCAGGTATTTAAATTTACTTTTAATATTTTATATCTCCTTTCAGCTTGGAGACAGAAGTTAAAGAAGGGGGGGGTTAAAGGCTTATTTTTGTTTTAATTTGCATGACTTGAACTGTGCTTACTTTTTTTTTTATCTTGTAAAGCACTTTGTATTGCCTTTGTTATGAAAAGGGCTTTATAAATAAAGTTTGATTAATAAATACACATACACTGTAATTGCCAAGTTTGCTTCAGTAATTAACGGGACAAGCAAATGATACAGCTGTGTTTAATAGAACAGACATATTATATAAATATGACAGAATATTATTTTATAAATGTCTTTATAGAATAGCTAAAAATTAATAAAATAAATTAAAAGCAAAATAAGATTAAAATGAAAGCATCACTGTGGTCGTAGTAGAGGTAAAATATCATTGTGGCTCTACTTTTTTAATAAAACATGCATCAGAGGTTTAATTTCCCAACATCATACATGTGTAGAATCAACACTCCTTACAATTCTCTTATTTTTATTTATTTCTATCTACTGATGCCAACATAACAGAATAATTTAGAAACAAATAAAAGTGACCTAGAAGTCTCATTCCAACTAAATCCTCTCTGCTATGCAAAGACTAAATACATCCTACATATTAACTCTGGATTTTTCTCAGAGAAACAGATGAAAAGGCTGCAGGACCTCCACCTTCTTTCTGGAAACTACATTATAAAAACGCTTTTTTCTTAGAAAGCAGGAAAACATCTAGCTAGCTTTGATGTCCAGCTTCTTTAGCAGAAAAGCTGCTGGTTGGCACATAAATAAAACTGGAACAGTGGAAATAAAGGAACTAGACCACATATCTGGAATTAGATGTGGTTTCTTCTACAAACCAAACACTGATGGCTGCCGTGATTTCCCACCGAGGCACACGTCTTCTGCAACACAACAAATAATTAATCCTTAATGTAATTAAACTGGTATTTAAATGAATGTTTGTCAGTTTGGAGCAGGTCTGAAAAAAAGCGTAAAAATTCTGATGTACGATGAAAAACTGTTGGTTTCGTGTGGAAGTTGTTGTGATCTGCTGTTATGCTTCAGACATGTTCTTTGAAGGAAAGTCATGATTTTGAAGGATCTTTATGATTAATTAATCATGGCATTTAAAATCATGATTAACTGTAAATTAAGAGGTAAATTAAGTCCAGCCCATCCACAGCTAGATTACACATTTGTTGGTGAAATCCCATCAAGCTGGAATCTTTTACTACTGCGTGGATGTTCAGCAGTCAGTCTCATACCAGCTCCACAAGAACGTTTTACTGAAACATCGGGGTGTATTTAGATTTGACCATAGTGGGTTGTGGCCACGTCACTGTAAAAAAATCCCTTCAACATATAGGTCTTTATCTTCAGTTGTTCTTGATTATTCTAGTTGTATCAGGATCTTCATCTCACCAGGTGACTGGTTTTCCCTGCTGAGCTTACTCTGCAACCATCTGCCCAGTGTTCATTTCCAGATGCCATGTTGGATGGTGTATTGTAAACTGTGCTAGCATTGGTCACTGACATGCAGTATTTGTTTTTACCTTGAAAATAAAGCTAGTGGATGTGTACACTATTTTTACTACTTTATTTGAGCAAGGGATACGGCGCAAAATGTCTATGGCCTCTGAGTAAAACCCTGGTAAAACCATCACAGGAGCATCTGTCCCCACAATTTTCCCATCTTCTTGAAGCAGATGGACAGATGTGAAGTCTTTCAAAAACATAAAAGTCCATGGCCCTCTGAGTTGACTTTATGTGTTGGTCAGAAGTTGATTGACTGAAAGCTGGCTCGAAGGACAGGTGGTGGAGATGGGGCCGATAAAAAAAGATTTCACAACAAAGAGGATGAAATGCCAAAAACATTAAAAAGCCAAGAATTAGATTAAGAGCTGCACTGGACAGGCTTATATAACAGTTTCACTCCATCAAAAAGCAGCTTGTCTACTATATATTGTAAGTTTTCTAAGGCAGAGCAAAGCGAAAGCACCATCTCCACCATAAACACACCTGAGAACCTGTTTACACAACGTTTACATGCAAAACCTAAAAAAAGACAACAAAAGCATTTAAACAGCGGAATGAAAACAATCTCTATGCAAGGGAAAACGCAAACAGGACCAGAAACGAAGCAGAGCACACGCCAGGCCTCAAGCGGGGGTTGAAACTTTGCAAGGACACACCCAGGTGTGAACTACATCCTCATACAACAGCAAAATACAACATAACAGCACCATCCTGCAAACTGTCCCACCAGCAACTTGTCCTCCCAGGTCTTATCTACAGGTGAGGTTTAGTAACCCATGTACATCTGTGTCTTTGCTGACGGTAGAAATGTTCTACCAGAAACTGGTTTTCTTCAACAGACCAAATAAATGAAAAAGATGCAGCAGCACAAACATGATCCACCATTGTTGTAGCTGTGCTTGTCGTGGGTTAAGCAGGGTCTGAGTAACGTAAAAGACGTCATCGTTGCTAGAATCCAGCTCCAGCTTCACACTGACAGGACTCGCCTTGCAGGAAAACTTCCCTCTGAAAGCAGTTGCAGTTTTATAAACCTAAAAATCTGTTACCGTGGTAACAAGAGGCCAGAACGCAACCAAAGTTTTGCGTTTTATTGTCTTGTGGTGTAAACAGGACTTGAGAGATGGCATGAGGTAGGACCTTCAGTCAGTAATCTTCAAACTGTACAGACCTGATGGACTGGTGACCTGTCCAGGTGTGCCTGTCTCTCACCTGCTAAAAATGCTGGGATAGGCTCCAGCTTCCCCGCGACCCATAATGGACTAAGTGGTACAGAGAATGAATGAAATGAATGAATGAATGTTCCTTTGGATCCCCTATTTGCACACATGACACAAAGTCTGTGTATTAGTGGAGACTAAAGGGAATGTGTGAAAGAGGGTACTAAAAACCTCATAAGGTAGACTAACATGTTGCTAATGTCATTGTCTTACAAACACAGACAGATGTTTTAGTTTTGTTTTGGCTTCTACTAAGAAGATTTCTGTCCCTTAAACTCACACATTTAGCAAGCCTTGGTTTTGTGCTGTAGCAAAGCGTTGGTTTCCAAAGTTGTTTTAAAGCAACAGTTTTACCGAAAAAGCACAAGAAACTAAAACACTGGAGAAATAAAGAGAGATTTCCAATGTGAGCAAGGAAAAATACTTACCCACAATTTTTCAGTTTACAATTCATGAATGTAAACCAAGGTAAACAGTGGGGTTATACGGTAACGTTGCCTGCTATACTAGCAACATCTATGGCCCTCTGACACCCGTGCAGCTTGTAGAATAACTGTGGAAAGTAAATGGCAGCAGAAATCTTTCTAGGTTGCTGAAAAGATGAGCTCTGCACCGAGCATCCAGTTGTCCTGGATCTTCGACAGCAGTCAAGGAGAAAAGTTCCCTCTCTCATCTGTGACCCTGTGGGGGGTTTAGCCAGGATATCAAGACCTCATCTTTTCCATGATAGCTCCGCTGAAGTGTGAAACAGCATATGTGAAAGGAGTAAAACCCCCCACCAGGCCTAATGGACCATGAAGTGGACCTGAGCCATAAATGCTGATGCAATCAAAGGGTACCAATAACCTGTGAAATGCAAACTCTGCTCCTTTTCTCTGTGGATGACGGTGGAACAGGGAGCTTCAGAGTCCTCACAGCAGCTACAGAAGCTCAACGTTCCCAGAAGATTTTCAAAAACTCAACAAGTCATACAATTTTATTCTGGATTAGGTTTTCTGTAATTAATTGATTAATAATTAATTTTACTTTTCTTTCTCCTCTGTACACTTTTTCCAATAAACTACAACCTGATCATGCATGAGGACATTTTGTAAATAACAGTTTTTGGATTCAAGGAAGAAGATTAAATGGCAGGACTCAAACAACTAAGTTAAAAACATACAACCAAGCCAGAGATCTGGGGGTAGTCCTGGACTCAGACCTGAATTTCAGCACCACATTGAGACGGCTTTTTGTCCCTCAAAGAACATCTGGAGGATTAAAGGACTGATGTCTCAGCATTACTTCTGGATTTATCTTTAGGAAACTAGACTACTGTAAGTCCTCACAGGACCAAACAGTCCACCAGAATGCTGCAGTTAGTCCAGAACCCCGCTACTCCAGTCCTCACCAAGACCAGGAAACAGGATCATCAAAGTCCAGTCCTCACCAAGACCAGGAAACAGGATCATCAAAGTCGAGACCTCACCAGTCCTCAGATCTTTACACTGCACTGAATGATTTAGGGCCACAATACATTCAGGATGTTCTGTTTACTTATGATTTACCAGATCCAGATCCTTCCCCACGGAGCATCCGGTGGTCAACGGATTTTGTTTTTATGGCTAATTCAGTCCGTCAAAGCCTTTGATTGTTTACTTTTTCCAGATTGATATATCTTTTTTTTCTCCTTTGTTCCAGATTTTTTTGGGATCCGGCTTTTGAGTCTACTTCACTTTATCAGGAAGGTCCTAGTTAAGTGATTGTTTGACTCAGAACAGGTGTGGCAGTAATCAGGTGTCCATATCGGCAACTTTTAGATTATTTAATTAAAGAATTACAGCTTAACTGAAAAATGCCTGACAGACTGTCTCAACCAAAAACCAAACTGTCTACCCGTCCTAACCCCTAATTATGTGAAATCTGCAGCTTCGGCCCTTCTTTGCTTCCGTCATGACCTCGATGCCACTTTAGGTGTATTAAGATGCAGCTTTCATTACTACAGCATCATTTTTGTGTAGGTCTCTGTTCCTCATACTGTACTGAGTGGATGCTAACTGTGTGAGTGATGCAACTCCACCTCACCGGCTGAAATACCGGTCAGTGATCAGAACAGCACTGAGTGACTCATGCGACTGCAGCGCTACCGTAACATCCAGTCCTGCTGCAGCTCATATGATTGATCATCCAAGCATCATACTGATAACAGTAAAGATAATTCAGTTGACTGAGTGAGATCATATCTGTAAATTCACATCATATAATAGACTTTTCACACCTCTTACCACACACTAAACTACTGGAACATATGGTGTTTTTGTTGTTACTCTATGTTTTATAATATGATGGTTCATATTGGACTTTATACGTGTTATGAGAGTTGCTATCAAATGAAGGTGTCACATTCAACTGTATAGGCTGTTAGCAAATCTAGGTCACAGTCTAATTAAAGAAATAGTCCTTGCAATGTACTGTAAGCGTTGTTTACTTCTAAAATAAGCTTCGCAATAATTTATACTTGCAGTATTCATTTGCATTTAATACCCAATTCTCTCCTCACAGTTTATAACTGGAGACATATTTTTCAGAGTGTACTGTAAACAATCCGGAGTCCTGTTTTCCTACAGCAGGAAACGTTACATCATCCTAATGCATGAGGCGTACATTTGGCTTCTGCAGCACCTATCTTTGCTTGTCAAAGCAGGAAACACTCAGGTGTTACTAATGAGATCAGCAGTGGTTCTGTTCCGTTGTCAGTAAACCACAACAGTGTGACAGTGTGAAGCATCCCAGGATCCCGGAAACAGAGGTGAACTAAATCCAGTACAGCCATAGTTCATTTCACTGTTTATACTTGTGCTTGTCTTGCTGAGTGTTGGAGACGAGTCAGGCCCACACCTGATCACTCACACATCAGGGTTACTTTTCTCTTTGACTTGCTCCTAACGAAAAGCTTATGTTAGTTTGTAGAACTGGGGCGAGCATCCGGCTCCTGACTTACGAGTTAAGAAATTGTGTTGGCAAAATGGTTCGATTTTATAACACAAATTATTCCCATAGTCTGAAAAAATCTGTCACACACAATTTTTCTATGAAAATTAGCATGTGCATGTAGGTTTTCCACTGGTTGACCCAATTATACAAACCAAGACACTGCAGACTGGAAGACAGTGATGGGGATACTCTAGTTTTCCATCTGAGTGATCTTCATACATATAAGCATAGCTGAAATTGCAACACAGATCTAGTCTTTAATATGTGTGGTTTGGATTTTTCTTGGATGATGAGGTTATAAAAACAGGATTTTCAGGACAAAGCAACAGTTTTACATTTCTCTGACAGGGAGCAGGGTTTATCAGATTTTCAAGACTGAGAACAGAAATGGAAAAATATGGAAGTAAAAGTGAAAAACTGATTTTTATTGTTTGTATTCAATCATGTGATGTTTGCAAGCTCACATACTTCTGGCGAGAAAGTGGTGGTCAGACAAAGCAAGACATTGTCCGAGTGTTTTACAAGCATAGATGCAAACTAACACACTAAGGCCCTGATCTATTAACGCTTTGCGTGTACTAAAACAGGTGCAGACGGCTTTGCGCCGCTAAAATCGGCCCAAGCTTATCTATCAAAGCCGCAAACATGGAACTGCGTCAGTTATCCTGGC